>JBAMBK010000456.1:0-14247 GCA_037043435.1 Drosophila suboccidentalis | reverse complement strand
CACAGTTCATTTGCGTTAAATAAGAATTCGGGCTATCATTTATAAATACCTTTTGACAAAGTAGTTTTGTCAAAAGCAGAGGCGATTGCAAAAATTTCTGATATCCCCCAAAAAAACCTCTTTACGCGGTAAAAGTCTAGTGACGAAAACGTTTCCATGCCACAAAATTTCTGATATCCAATTTTGTGACGAAATATATTAAATTTTTTATATATGTTAATTTATTAGTATACAAGGGGGCTCCGCCCCCTGCTCGCTTCGCTCGCCAACCCCCGCTCGTTTATTATATATACCAAAAAAAAATTAATATACATACAAAGTAAAAAAAAAAATTGGCATTCGGCACTGCGGGAAAAGTTATTTATTAGGTGCAAAGAAGCTGAAGCTTTTTGCGCAAAGTGCGGAGTGCCAATTTTTTTTTTTACTTTGTATGTACAGTCGAACTTCCCTAACTCGAATCACCATTATCCAGGAAAAAAGTTCGAGTTAGGGAGACTTCGAGTTAGGGAATTTTTTTTTTTAGTATATTAAAAGGAACTACAAATGCATTCAATCATAGATACATTTCAAATTGAAAATTTTTCTTATCATTTTCAACAAAAAAGGATTCCAGTTCGATACTCTCAAAATTTGGTTTCTTCGTTCTTTTGCTATATCCAGAAGAAGTTCCCGATTCAAATGTCATCATAATTAATATTTCATTTTTTAATATAATGAAAAATGTTTTTGCTGACATACCACATTTTTCAGCAACTTTAATTTATTTGGTCTACTTTCAAATTCCTTAACTACTAATAAGTTTGAATATTTCTTTAAACATTTTAAAACATTTTAGTACACTGATGCGCTGACAAAGAAGTACATTTCGATCATCTTTCCTATAGCAATTTCACAAGCCTAAATAATTGTTGATGCAATATTCCACCATATTGCATCTCCATATGTTAATGTACATCAATATTACATATCCAAACGAGTCGGTAACAAAAGCATAAAACAGAAACGAAAAAAGAAATTCCAACTTTATCGGAGATTTTCCCGAAAAATTCGACTTACAGAAGCACGGGCCAATATTTTTGTTCGAGTTACGGAGAAATTCGACTTATGGAAGTTCGAGTTAGGGAAGGCGATTTGTATGAAATTTGCTCAGTAAACGCTATTGCCACTCGATTTTGTTCGAGTTAGAGAAAATTCGAGTTAGGGAAGTTCGAGTTAGGGAAGTTCGACTGTATATTAATTTTTTTTTGGTATATATAATAAACGAGCGGGGGTTGGCGAGCGAAGCGAGCAGGGGGCGGAGCCCCCTTGTATACAATAAATTAACATATATAAAAAATTTAATATATTTCGTCACAAAATTGGATATCAGAAATTTTGTGGCATGGAAATGTTTTCGTCACTAGACTTTTACCGCGTAAAGAGGTTTTTTTGGGGGATTCACAGAGTCCGAGGAAACGACAAAACAAAAAAACATAACTTATTAAAATGATTGTTACCACAGATCCTGTTTTGTCAGGATTTAGGCACACGGGTCAGAGTGACTTAAATAAACACGCAGTCGATTTATATTGGTTAATTAAACTTTATTTCGTTAAGTATATGTGATTATGCGGATATTTAATAATGTGCGACCGACGGTCAGGACAGCTTGCCAAAGACTCTCCATAACATGTCTGTTATTGATAAACTAATTTATCGCAGGGACGCTAATAATATTCAGGATTCCAAAAGAACTATCGGGTGACAATAGCTTACGTTATAAACAGGGTATTAACTACCTTGGCGATTCCTACTACTAGCTGAAAGGATGCCAAAATAATTTCAACTTCGAAATCGAATACTGAATTTAGACCCACATCGAATCTACCTTGCCTGTCAAAAGTTATTGAAACTCTCATGACTGCACGAATAAGCCTTGGAAACTTACAAAATGCTTAACAAAGTTCAGCCATGTGCCTAGGCACTTAAATGCCGCTCGGCTTGCTGAAGATTTAATGCATCAACAATTTTTTTTCACTGATCTTTAATTGTTGACCAATCGTTCCAATGCCAGCTGCTTGTATGCGTATTTAACAAGTGGGAAAGGCTATGGTCGAGCTCCCAACTAAAGGATAGATTTAAAATATTTTTTATTGAAACTTAAAACAGACATTACTACCGTTCTATAGTAAAGTATCTATATTCTTGATCAGCATCAACACCCGAGTCGATATAGCCATGTCCGTCTGTTCGTCTGTAAGAGCGCATTGATCTCAGATACTACAGGGTTGCCCATATTCGACGGACCCATCTGGCAACTCCATAACTTTTGACGGAGATGTCAGATCGCTTAATGACATACCGCGTTTGAAGCGTCAGTCCAAGCAGATTTTTACCATGGAACAATACACGCCACGCGAGCGCTCTGAAATAGTTGAAATTTACATTCAACAGAACGAGTCAATTGTGAAAAAATTTTGGAACAAAATTATCATGTCCGATGAAGCCCATTTCACATTGAATGGGACCGTAAATAAGCAAAATTGCCGTATTTACGCCACTGAAAATCCTCAGGAGATTGAAGAAGTGCCTCTTCATGACGAAAAAGTCACAGTTTGGTGAAGAAATTGTTTCCGGGCCGTTTGATGTCGAAAAGTGGTGATTTGGACTGGCCACCGCGTTCGCCCGATTTGACGCCGCCTGACTTCTTCTTGTGGGGATATTTGAAGTCAAAGGTTTACGTTAACAAGCCAAGGACCGTAGAAGAGCTCAAGGACAACATTCGTGAAGAAAAAGCCGCTATTCCGGCCGAAATGTTGGCGAAAACGATGGAAAATGCTGCAAAAAGGGCACAATACGCCATCAACGCCAGAGGCGGCCATTTGAGAGATATCATATTCAAAAATTGATGTAAACAAATCTACTTGGAACAAATTAAATGATTAACATTGCCAACCGCCAAATTTTTATTTTTTTCTTTGATTTTTTTAAAAAAAACATGGGTCCGTCGAATATGGGCAACCCTGTACTTATAAGAGGTACAAAGAAAAAAAATACCGGATATTTAGCCCGAATTCAATCCGAAACGATGTCAAAAGTGGGGTAATCTCGGATTTTCTTTAACCAAGTATGAAATACTTGATTTTTTCAATCCCGAATTCAATCCTGAAATTGTGTAATTCAGGCTAAAAAATTTGTATTAATTAAAATGTTTTTCGTTACATTTAAACTTTTTTTTTTCTTTTAAAATTTATTTTTTTTAAAGATTTTTTTTTAAAAACTTTTTTTTTTAAACATTTTTTTTTTGTTAACATATTCTTTTTTTTTACCATTTTTTTTTTTTTTTAATTGACAACAAACTGGAAGTTCTAATTATGTGACAGGTCGGCGACTCTAACTACTGAGCCACCGGACCAGTTGAACTGAGAGAGAATTTTCCTCTCGCGCTCAGCAAATGTGTATTTTCCCATTTTAATCCCGATACAGGCTTGATTATTCAGCTTAATCCTGAATACATACTTACAAAATGCGAGCTTAAATTAAATATTTTGAATTTGATTTTAGATTGGCTTTTTTTTTCTGTGTAGACTCCAATCTTGGTATGTAGTTTCGTCTATGTTGCAAGCAGATCGAATTTGTTTAAGATTTTGACCACGCCCTCTTAAGCGCCCACAAATTAGAAAATCTTAATTATGAGCGCAATTTTAAAGATGGATATACCTTATTAAGCATAGACGAAGATAATGTTATCCTCCATATTTGCTGAAATTTCATAGTGATCGGATAATAAACAGCAAAGATATTAATTAACTAAACTCTCCTTTATTTGCCATACCTTAACAGCAAACACAATTAAATAATAATTACATTTGACTTACAGTCCAGTAACAATGAAATCTATAATAAGGCAGCTGTTTGCAAACAGTGCCCGTAGCGCAATGTATAGAGCGTCCGTTTTTTGCTTAAATTTTCAGTTGTGTCATGGGGTCCCGGGTTCCACTTCCGGCACGGACAAATTTTTTTTTAAGTTAAATTGAACGAAAATAATTAACTTCTACAGTCCGCGGTTTTAATGTTTCTGCCTTGCAATTGGCGGGAAAAAGTTAAATTTGAGAAAAAGGTAAAAATTTAGCAAGAAAAGTTAATCTGTGAGTTTTGTTAGAATATCTCACACAACAACAGAGTTTTTGATTCTAAAGCTTAGTTTGCATCCGATTGTTCCTTTGACAGCTAAATGATATAGTCATCCGACTTTGACTAAATTTGGTCAGTATGTGAGAGTCAGTATTTGGTTGGGATATCTTTCATACTAAAGGTTATTTTGCATCCAATTGTTCCTATGGCAGCTACATGATATAGTCATCCGACTTTGACCAAAGACAGTCCTGGTTGGAATATTCTAAGAAACAAAAAAGATTTTCATCCTAACAAATTTCTGACCATTGACCCCGAATTTGACCCACTTATAGGTCGAATTTCGCAAAATTTCATCTATGTTGTGTGCAAATTTTAGCTTTCTATCTTTTACCGTTTGGGCTACCGTTGATGTGTCAGTGAGTCAGGACTAAGAGTTTTATGTATTCAAAGTGAAATAAAACATGTGGCAAGACTTTATTTTATTTTGACAAAAGGCGAAACTTACTGGTCTTGATTAGCACTATAATTGGTACTAAGATTGATTTTTTTGTTCGAATTCAAGATAATTTAAAAAAAACCAAGGCATTCGCACGCGATTCAAACAGAAATAGTTTTGTAGTAGTTGGCGACCAGTTCTAGCACTGATTTCGGCAAAACGTGAACGAATATTCTAAAGCAAATCTTTTAAAATGAAATGCATTGATTATTTAAAAAATTTCACACAAGTGACTTGTTTATGCTACAAATTGACAAATCATTTATAAAATATGTTGACTGGGCACTAAACCTCGGACTTACGTTAAATAACACTCTAACCTGGAGCGACCATGTTAATAGTGCAGTCAGTTGAGGCAAGTAAGGCCTTTTCAGAAGCTTTGGCCAATTCAGACAAAGCTACTGTTACTTGACTCCACGATGAGGCAGCTATGTATATGATATCCGATTTTAACCAAATTTGGTCAGGATGTATCAGACGGCCCAAAATATACAACCTGCGAGTTTAGTGTAGCTATTTTACTTAATGAAAAAATTTTTAATACTTAGCAATTCCATGAACTTTGACCTACTTACAGGTCGAATTATGCAGCTTTGGTCAAAGTCGGACAACTATATCATATAGCTGCCATAGGAACAATCGGATGAAAATAACCTTTAGTATGAAAAACTTTTTTGTTTCTTTTTCTCAATCGGATGCAAATTAACCTTTAGAATCAAAAACTCTTTTGTCGTACTAGATATCCTAACAAAACTCACAGATTAGCTCTTCATGCTAAGTTTGGACTCTTTCGCCAAATTTAGCCTTTTCCTGCCCAATTTAGATTTACCGCCGCCAAATCTGGATTTTTCCCGCCAAGTCACTAAATCTGACTTTTAGCCAAAGTCAAATTGCAAGGAAAAACATTAAAACAGCGGACATTGGAAGTTAAATATTTCCGTTTTTTCCAAAAAATGTTTATTATATAAATTTGTTAAACCGGAAAAATAAAGACCTTCTTTTCAATTTTGGGATCGAAGCGAGCAGGGGGCGGAGTTCTCAAATAAAAGTTATGCTTCCGAAAATTGCAACTACGAGATAAAAGAGCTGGTAAAATCAGCGCAGCAGAGGCAGTTGTCAGCGGTCTTCTAAGGGTATGCTAAAAAAATGTAACAAAAAAAAAAAAAAAAAACACTAAAGAATGTTCATTTTTAATGGAAAGTAATCTTCTCCGACCTTATAAAGTATATACATTCCTGATCAGCATCAACAGCCAAGTCGATTTAGCCATGTCCGTTTGTCCGTCCATCCGTCTGTGTGAGGGCCTAGATCTCAGAGACTATAAAAGCTAAAGCAACCAAATTTGGCTCACAGACTTTTATAAGCCCCACGCAGATCAAGTTTATTTAAAATTTTTTTCGCGAAAAGCCACCACACGCACAGTTTTCAAGATATTAGGAGTTTTTTCTAATTAACGTTAACTACTATTATTATCTATCATCCTACTAAACCATAATACCCTGTTTTGCCCTTTTTCAATGGACAAAAGAAACTGTAGATTTCATTTAAAAATTTAAGCTTATCTATCATTTTCCCCACTGTGCTATCGCCACTTCCAGTCCACCGTGTATTGTCAGGTTTTTGGTCAGTCGGACAGTCTCTCTGCATGTCACTTTGCTAAATGGCATTTTGCGCCCAATTGGTTCAATCAAATGTCAATTCAAATGTCTTGAAAGTTAATTTCGGTGTCTGTGTCTTTCACCTTAGCAGTAATCTTAATAATCATTAAAATAATTACAGCAACATGACATACTAATTTACTAAGTGAGCAAGTGAGTAACTGGATTAATACTTAAATACTTATGTACATGTACTCCAATGTACTCTAAAAAAGTTCTACGAGTTAGGTACAAGTATAATAAGGGTGGAAGATAATAACAAAATCCGTTGATTGTTAAAGTGAATAAACGTGTTTTTATACCCCTTACTTAAAAAAATATGTAAAAGGGTATATTGTATTCGTTGCAATGTATGTAATTGGGAGAAGGAAGCATCCGACCCCATAAAGTATACATATTCTTGATCAGCATCAACAGCCGAGTCATGTCCGGCTGTCTGTCCGTCCGTCTGTTGGAACGCGTCGATCTCAGAGACTATTCTAAAATAGCTAGAGACTTTACTATGTAAGTTGCTGGATACCGGACGCAGATCAAGTTTGTTTTTAAATTTGGATCAGACCACTATATCATATAGCTGCCATAGGAACGATCAGTCGAAAATCAAGTCTTAGTATGAAAAACTTTTTTGTTGTTTGAGATATCTCAACCAAACTAACAGAATATGCATATAGGATTGTCCCATACATTTTGACCAAATTTGATTAAAATCTGACTTTATCATACAACAAATTCGAGTGGCGTTAAATATTTATGTTTTATATGCTTACATACATATTAATAATTCTTTTATAACCAATTTTCTATTTTATGGAGACTGGCACAGAGTATTTAACAGTCGAGCAAACTCGACTGTAGCCGAGTTCCTTCTTGTTTTTCGTCATCAAATAAAGTAGAAAATTTAAAAAACTTTAATGTCGGACAGATCGGTTATATGGCAGCTATATGAAATAGTGCCCCAAATCATATGAAACTTGGTAGGTCATCTTGGGAGCATACAAAATGTATTCAAACCAAATTTCTATTCAATAGCTCTAAAATTAGAAATTAATTAAAATGGAAAGAACCACTGTGCATCCTACTTAGTCGCAACAAGATTGGCCAAACAAAACGGTTGTTATGGTTAATTAAAGTCATTAAGCTATGTAACTGCCTAAATTATGCACTAAAAAATATAATATGTATATTTAATTAGGTAACGGGTATCCTACAATTGGGAACTCGACTATAGCCTTTTCCGCTTGCTTTTTTTTATTAATTCGTTGGGAAAATTAGGCGATCTTAAAATGGCGCGAAGGCATTATTTTTTATAGTAGTGGTTAATTATTAATGTCG
Source organism: Drosophila suboccidentalis (assembly GCA_037043435.1). Classification (NCBI taxonomy): domain Eukaryota; kingdom Metazoa; phylum Arthropoda; class Insecta; order Diptera; family Drosophilidae; genus Drosophila; species Drosophila suboccidentalis. Next base: position 6,645 of record JBAMBK010000456.1, on the reverse strand, counting down.
ACCCGTTAAAATACAGATAATGGAAAGTGAGGGGTGTCGTGGTAATGACACTCCACGAATCCACACGTTCACAATTGTGCAAAGCTCGGAAAATCTATTTACTATGTACATACGTGATTTAATCGCGGAAACATTTTTGCTAGCACAGACAATGAAAAATGTTTTTATTTACTCTTGATTATCTGCTTAAGAGCGAAAATAAAAACACAGTTGCAGAAGAACAAACACTGTTCGGAAGACAGCAAGTCAAGTAACGACAATGGCGGAAGCAAATGAACATACTCATGTACTATATGTATGTATGTATGTACATATGTACATAGACATAAAGAACACGTGGGGGGAAAAGGGGCAGCGAGGCTAAAACAAGGTGAGGCAGTAACACGAGTCGTCGACGGATATGAATATGGCAGTAGAAGCAACAAGCTAATAAAGTGACAAAAATAACATTACAGCACCGTAAACAACAATAATACGGCTAACATTCGGATTAGGGAAAGCTATAAATATGTATCAACATACACGTATGTGCATTGTACATATGCACATGCATACAGACATATGTACATATTGTGAACGAGTGCTAGCCAGAAAGTTCTACCATACGCAGATGTATGTACATTGTACATACATATATTTTTAATTTTTTATGTGAGAACCATTTTAAGACAGCCGATTGGTAGAAGAAAACCTTTTAAGACGAAGCGCAGATTAAGCAAAAAATTTTCAGTACTGGACGACAATTCTGTAATTTTAAAAACAGTGCATATAAAGTAGCTGCTAATCTTTGTATGAATAAAATATAACAGTCGAGAAACTGTGATAGCAGGCGTATTCTTTGAAAGTGTGTGGCTAAACAGAAAAAAATGATGCTTAAAACAGAAACGCTTGAAACTAAAGAACATGGAACAGAGGTGGAAAAAAAAATTAACTGGAGCTCCCCTAAAATTTCCTATGGTGTGTGCTTACATGCTGGTCTTGGATAACTTTTTTTATTTACTTATAAAAACATATTTGACGAGATTTAAATCGCCCATCTTGTCAAATCTATAAAGATAAATGCATAATGCATATCACTGCGGACGGCAGTCCGCGCTAGTGACGAAAGCAGCACTAAGGGTGCGAAGGCGACTAGCATATATACACAGGAAGAATGGAAAATTTGCTATGACTGTCCGATCAGGTCAAGTTATATTCCGATCGAAAGGTATCAATTTAACTTAGAAATGTGCATACTAAGACTTTTAAAAGCTCACCTGGTTCATGAGATAAACAGGTGTAAGTGGGAGGGGAAAAATTTAAATGATTGGAGCTAATGGGGCCGTTGGAGCCTTTTGGTCAACATTTTTAATTTTTTAATATTTATCATAAAAATACGCATCGATTGACACCTCAATCATCAAAATCCGACTACTGGTTCAAAAGATAAATTATTTTGAAATTTTTAGTCGTCTTGCAAAAATGAGATTAAAAGTCAGTATGTCTGTCTGTTTGTTTGTTTGGATCAAATCGTTGATTTAGCTTAAATGTTTGAATGAGGACTTGTTCCCGCTCAAAAATCTAGAGACGTTTGTTCTACGACTTTTTCGAAAAATCGCTAGTTTAGCGGGAAATCGCTAAAAACCGCTAAAATTGAATAGCATCCAAACGATAAAAGCTACAGATATGATCTACATATCGTTGAAAAGGTAGTTCGAAGGGCTTTTAAGCATAGCTGTAAACTTTTTTGCTTAAGAACACAGGTAAAAAGCTACAGGTAAAATTTTTTTTAAATTATTTATATGTAAAACTTAATATTATTCGTCACAAAATTGGATATCAGAAATTTTGGTGCATGAAAATGTTTTCGTCACTAGACTTTTACCTCGTGAAGAGGTTTTTTATAGGATATATGTATAACTTGGGATGTTGGCTGTGGTAATATAATGAAGCACTGTGTCCACCTTGATGAGGAGATTAAAATGTTGTGTGTGTTGTGTTTTAATGAGATGAAAGTATCTTAAACATACATGTGCACGCCGACCCTATACTTAAAAAATACAAACGGTCTATAAAGTTTATCAAAATAGATAGATTTTTTAGAATAACTAAAACGATCGTTATTCGATTTCTAAGAGAAAACCAATAAGTATGGGGTCTCACAGTCGGGCACGGCCGACTGTAACCTTCCCAATTACTTTTTGACTGTCATTAGGAAAGTTAGTCAAAACTAAACATTAATAAGGTAAGTAGATGGCAATCATGATACCCACAATCCTAGCCAGAGACTCAGCCACATTGAATAATTAATGTCGCAATAGCATCAGTCTCAGACTCTCGTGTTTATAAAGGGTGATTTTTTAAGAGCTATAGGAAAGTTTTTCAAAAAAAAACACATAAAATTCAGAAAAAGAAGACTTGAAGATTATTTCATGCAAATGTTGACCGTGACTGCGCCTCAAATGGTCCCTTCGCTTAGTCCAATTTTGGCATACTCTTTCCAACATTTCGGCCGGTATCTCACGAATATATGCTTCAATGTTGTCTTCCAATGCGTTAATTGAAGCGGGCTTGTCTATATAGACATGAGCTTAAGCATAGCCCCACAAAAAATAGTCTAAAGGCGTTAAATCGCACGATCTAGGCGGCCAATTGACCGGTCCCCAACGTGATATGAAATGTTCACCGAACTCGCCTCTCATTAAGTCCATTGTTGCGCGTGCTGTGTGGCATGTGGAACCGTCTTGCTGAAACCACATGTAAGCCAAGTCTAGCTCTTCCATTTGGGGCAAAAAAAAGTTTGTAATCATTCCGAATAACCGCCTCAGAAGGTCGACTAAACTGGTCATAAAATGGAAAAAAATTCAAAATGCAATTTCTTAACCGAGCATGAATTTTAATGATAAAATTCAATAGTTTGCAAGCGTTGTACGTTTGTAAGACGATTCATGGTTAAATTATAGACCAAACTGAAGATGTTTGACAGTGAAACAAAACACGAAACGTGCGTGAGCTGTTTAAACCAGTATTGCCAAAAATATAATAGCTAAAAAATTACCCTTTAGGACTTAGCATCATTATTGCTGTTCGTTTACCTTAATCGAACTTCTCCACATTTGGCTGAACTGATAACTGATAAGAAAATTCGCCTTCAAGGCAAGAGAAGGAGAGGCCAAACTGATGTAATGAAGCGAACAGCGCAATCACGAGACGTTAATCCAATCGATTATCTATAATGCTAAGAAGGATGTGAGCGATGCTATGGACAAAAAAATTAATATTAATAATTTAAAAACAATAAAAGAACAAGCCATACAAATATTATAAGACAAATGTTTTTTAACGGCCAAAGTTTTTACTTTAGTTGGTATTATTATTTCACACATGTGGCACATTGTTGCAAACTTATAAGCCCTTTGCTTTTCTGAGCGCCGTGCTAAAAAACGTATTAAAAGAAGTATGTATTATAGCAGTTGGGAAACATTAATATCTAAGTACCAATTATCATGATCACTATGATTTGCATCTTCATTGCGCTCTGTCAAGGGAAGGAAGAAGCAGTTGCGTATATTGCATCTTGCGTGTTTGGTCGTGGGTGTAACGTATTCATGTAACTACATATTTGTTGAGAAATACTCAGGGTATCTAATGACTGGACAACGGATTTTTCATATTTCCATATCTTTTATCAGAGTGGTACCAAACTTTGTATTTAGATGTTTTATAATTTAAAGTTAACAATTTCTTAGGCATATCGAAAATAAGCAAATAATATGAGAACAATATGCAACAAAAATATGCAAAAAAAAATGCAAAATATGCAAAAAATATACAAAAAATATGTAATCGAATTTCATCTAAAAAACTAAAATCTACAGTCGAAACATTTTCACATGCAGGGGTGCCACAGAAATCGCTTTCGCTTGGCACACCTGTATGTGATAATGTTTCAAACAAATTTAAGTGAAATTCAAGCGAAAGCGATTTCTGTGGCACCCCCGATAGTTAAATTTAAGTTGAATGATGTCAGTTACCATTCTCATAGAAACGATTGTTGCACTGTTGCCAGCTTTGACTTTTAAAATAGCCAGATTTGAAAAAAAGTAATATCAAGCTTCATATTGGCAAAGTGGCAACAGTGGATAATTGCCACTCCACTCATTACTGATAAACGTCAACAGAAGAAGAGAATTTCAGATGACAAGAATAAGACGATTCTGAGGTTGAGACCGACAAAGAAAACTGGCAGCCATAAGACATCGGAAAACACAGTATCATAATTGATTGGTGTTATTTTAACTTGTGAATTGTGTAGAATGCCAAAGAACAACTTAAATAGGGATAACTTAATCGGAAAATGGCCTAACAGCCTTTTAAAATTAATGGGAACAATATAATTTGTACAAATTGGGACAAAAAGGTGAAATTTAAATATTCAGGTTCCGCAAACAAACTTTTTTACAAATTTCAAAATGTGTTCATCGAAATATTTTTTTGCTGTTGACCTGATTGTTAAATTAAGAGTACATTCCAGTGCTCTTAAAATATTAGATTCCTTGCGAAAAAAAATTTCAATTGCTGCAGCATATTGCTACTTCACTTCACAGAAGGTCTAAAGTTCTAAGAGTACTTAACTGCAAAAAAAAATTTTCAAAAATATTTTTGATAGTATTTTTTATGATTTTTTGAAAGTTGCTAAAAAACCACTTTTTGTATGAAAAAGAGGAAAAAGGGTTAAAATAGTCATGAACAATTTTTTTTGCAGTTACTCTTAGAATTGTTTCAAGAATTTTTTTGCATCAAAATATTTTTTTGAAAAAAACGAGTAGAAAAGTTGAAAAATAGACTTTTTTTAAATTCAAAATTTTCCATGAGTACTTAATGGGTTAAAGAAATTTTGGTATCAGTCGAACGGAATTTAAGTGAATAAAAGTTTAATATGAAAAAAAAGCATCAAAACATCTTTATGTTTGAAGACATTAGTGGTTCACTGCATATGGGTATTTCCAGGATCGCGAACGCGACATTTGTACGTCTTTAAATGAAAAAAAAAAAAATTGGCAAAAGTTGGCATTTTCAAAAATGTTTTCTCACGTGCCTAATGCATTTTATCAACACTTTTTTTGTATCATAAAAGACAAGCTTTGAAGACTTGTCGTTTTCGAATTATTTATAGAAAACAATGCATCGCGAACGCGAGAAAAATGGAAGTCATGTTTGACTTCATGTTGACAAATGCGAATGTCTGCGAAATGTGGCGAGTAATTTGGAAGAAAATACCCTTAAACTATAATAAAATAATGCAGTTTACCATTTTATAAATAATTTTGATATGTTACTATCATTTTATTTATTTTTCACGTTTTATTAGTAATTTGTAACGCGACATCGCGAACGTGACAAGATTTCCACCTAGTTTTTTCAAGAGTTTGTTCATCAAATTTCATTCTATATATCGGAAACAGCTTTTAAAACTTGTTTTTAATTAAACTTTAAATATAATTCTATATATTGAAGTGGTTTATGCTACAATCCTACTATCTAACTTAGTGTAATCGTCAGAATGCAAACGGTCCATTTTAGAATTTGATTTTTGAGAAAATAGGCAAAACTATAGAAATAGTGAATTTATTTCAATATAGAATTTATATGTTCATCCTATTGAGTTTCTTCTAGCGTACATTACTTAAATAAATAACTTGAATACATTTTTGGAAGAAAATTTCACAAGATGTGAGTTTTTGATAAATTTTACGTTTTTGGGAGAGGTGGACCTTTTTCTGGAAATGCCCATATATCATATTATCTCAGCAAATTTTTATTTTCATTGAAACATTATTAGGAAATGTGGAAATTTGCTTTTAACTTAGATATCAATGAATCCTATATCGAATCGAATCCAGTATTTGATTTCAAATATTAGCTTCAGCTGCAATTCCGACTAGCATTTTAATAAACTACACACGTTATGGAACTTTTTTGTAATTTTGTAAATTGCTTATTTATTATGTATCAAAGTTACTAGCTAAGATTTGTTGTAACCTTTAAATGTGAAAGAGCTCTATTATATCAACAATTTGATTAAAGTTGTCTAAAATAGGGATTTCCGAAGAAATATGCATTGCTGAAAAACCTACGATTACATCTAAAAATTAAATCTAGAAATGGACCTTGCATTCGAGTTACACTAAGCGATATACGTTAGATAAAACTCACATAGAATTATATTTAAAGTTTAATTAAAAACAAGTTTTAAAAGCTGTTTCCGATATATAGAATGAAATTTGATGAACAAACTCTTGGAAAAACTAGGTGGAAATCTTGTCACGTTCGCGATGTCGCGTTACAAATTACTAATAAAACGTGCAAAATAAATAAAATGATAGTAACATATCAAAATTATTTCTAAAATGGTAAACTGCATTATTTTATTATGGTTTAAGAGTATTTTCTTCCAAATTACTCGCCACATTTCGCAGACATTCGCATTTTTCAACATGAAGTCAAACATGACTTCCATTTTTCGTCAGCGTTCGCGATGCATTGTTTTCTATAAAATAATTCGAAAACGACAAGTCTTTACAAATGCTTGTCCCTAATGATAAAAATAAAGTGTTGATAAAATGCATTAGGCACGTGAGAAAACATTTTTGAAAATGCCAACTT
>JBAMBK010000453.1:0-20065 GCA_037043435.1 Drosophila suboccidentalis | reverse complement strand
CATTGGGCCAGAATCCCTTTTTTTTGGCATAAAGTCCAAATTTTTTTTTAAAAATATCTTAAATTTGACTTAATATTTTGAAAGGGCATACAATAGGTATATTGATTCAATAAATAAAAAATTTTTTGTGACAACGCAGTATTTTTTCCGCGCTAGCAAAGTCAGATGTTTTGTCAGCTGATTTTCAGCCGAAATTGGCGGAAAGATTTTACTGAACTTTGCGCTTCTGCTGTGGAGAGACCAGTTATCCAAATCTCTGTTGAAAATATGGAAAATAAAGGTCATGGTATGGCAAATATAGTTATTGTTAAGTTTTTCGATATATGTGTTTAATGTTGTAGTTGTGGATTGTCTATGTTATGTCTTATTTTAGAAAAAAACTAACCGAAGTGCTCGTGTACCGTGGAGTAAAAACCTTATTTCTGCCACTTTCTGCCAAAAAGTAATTATGCAAATGTTTACTCTTAACTGTGATCTTAAACTTGTCATTAATACTTTTTGCAACATTTTGCTTTTTCTCTTTAAAAACACATGTTGCAACTGTTAATTTTTGCTAGAAAATCTGATTTTTTTCCGTAGTCAGATAGGGAGGGGGGTTAAAACATGGTCAAATTAAAAAACTAAAAAAATTGTAAATTCTACTTTTGCCTGATTAGCAAACATGCGAAGAATGAAATATTTTCCTCTATATTTAAGTTAATAAAAAAAATTTTACTTTTTCAATGAGTAGGAAAAAAGAAGGGGGGTGAAGACAAAGTCCAACTGAAAAACAAAAAAAATTATAAATTCGACTTCAGCCTAACTAAGCATTATGCCAAATTTCAAGTCCCCATCTTTACATTAAGATTTTAAAAAAATATTTTACCCATATTTCTCATAGTCAAATGGGGAGGCAGAGATGAAGGCGTGGTCCAAATCCAAAAAAAAAAAATTCAAAATTCTAAACTAGTCTAGCTAAGGTTCATGCAAAGTTTCAAGTCTCTAGCTTTACAATTAGACTTTATGCCAAAAAAAAGGGATTCTCTGGCCCAATGTGAAACTGGCTCGAAAATTCAAATTTTTGTTCTATTTAATTTTGTTTGGCTTGCAAATTTCCCCATCTATTTCAATTTTTTTCTATGCGAAATTTGCAAAACAAATTTTGTGGCATTTGGCGGGTCAGCAAAATCTTCAATGAGGTTAAGCCAATTAACATGAGAATGCCCACACACACAGTTATGTATATGTATTGGGTTGCAGACTTCGGGCATGGCGACCAAACATATTTCCGCTTCCGTTGTGCATTAGTCGCTTCATGCAACATTTTGCGGCGCAGTCGCCAACGTCGCCGCACATAAATTATAGCAAATTGTTTGCATTTAATTGCATGGTTTGCTTGCCATTTGGTGTTGTTGTTGTTGCAACTTTCACATATATATTTCAGTTAAATATACATATGTGTATAGATCTGTGAATACATGTGTTTGTGTGTGTGTGTGTGAAATGCCAAAATGACCGTGACTCAAGGTAATCCGGACATACTCAGACATTCCAATGCATCTAATCTGTTTGTGGATTTGATGAAGTCCGCTAATTAAATGTTACTCCTCAGCTCGTTTATCTTCTGGTCCAGCTGTCGGTCAGACTGTTATCGAGTTATGCAACAATGTACAACATCCCAAAATCCATTACTCAGCAAATATGACACTTGCTGACAGCTTTGTTAGGCTACAATGCTTCGCATGTCCTTTATGCAGTTAGGACACTGTCAACAAGATTAGACAGAGCTGAAGTCAAATTCGGATTCACATTTAAAATGCATCAATCGGAAACACGTATTGCTTTCGGTCGCCTATTAAAATTAAAATCTCTTAATATCGGCTTCCATTAGTTATGTAAATCCAAACTGTGTATCGATTAGAATATCGAATTGTAAAGTTTAATAAAGTAGAACGTGGTTCTTAATCCTTAGGCTATTCTATTTACATATATGATTTACTTTAAAAAACATCTTTACGAGGTAAAAATCTAGGGATGAAAACATTTCCTGCCTGCACCATATTCAAAACTGATACAAACCGTGTAGCTCGTCTTTTCTCAAATCGCCAAAATCTGAGAAAAAAAAACGAATTTCACCGGTTTTTAAAAGCACTTTAAAAAATTTAAAAGTACGCATAAAAGCTTTTAAAAATTCCTTTCCAACGACATATTGAACATATCTGTGGCTTCTGTGATTTGAAACTGTAGGGGTGCCAATTTTAGCGTGTTTAAGCGATTTTCCGCTAAATTAACAAAAGTTTCTAGATTTAAGCATTTAAGCAATCTCAACGCTTCGATACAAACAGACAAACTGACTTTATCACTCAATTTAATTATCTTTTGAACCAGCTGTCGGATTAGGATGATCGATGTATCATCCGACGAATAATTTTAACAAGAATAATTAAAGACTACAAAGTATGTAGTTCAAATAGTTGCTCTTCATATTTATTTTGATTTCTTGCAAATTGATTTTAAATTGGTTTATGCCTTAACAGTGCAACCGACGTTATTCCACAACTCGGCTTGCATTACCAAGTAGTTGGTCAGCTGGGTGATGTCCATGTTGGAGAGCAGGTCGTTGACGGTGGGCAGCACATACTGGGCGAACAAGGGGTTAACAGCGGACTGAGTCTCCTCGGAGAACAGCAGAGAGAAGGATCCAACGAAGTCGTTGAAATATTTGTTGGCGGCAATGGAACTGATTGCACGAGTTTTCATTTATACATAGTAGGATCGTTATCTATGGATCGTCAAAGCGGCATTTTGATTGATCGCATTGGAATTGGCTATTAGTATTGCCCTAATCAAATTCAAATTTGTATCTATTTTATGACTCAACAAATGGCAAGTGCTTAGAATGTGCTCAAAATACCTTCACTGGGGTACTCCAAATGATTCACCAGCTGATTTAATTGTGTCTGACTTCAATTTGCTGTTATCAAAAGCTTAAGCCAACTTACTTAGTTTTTTAAGAGGGATTTTGATTAGAACGCGTGCGCGACCGGAATGGCTCACATGGTCTCTGACTCTGATTATTACAAAATTAGCCTGCACAAAATCCAACAAATGTTAATTTTAGATAATAGAATAAAGAATAAATTTATAGTAGAAAATCGAAATTGTTAAATTAATAGCTCGTCAAATATCGATCTGACTGCCAAAGCACATTGTGGATTATTATGTTTAATGAGCCATTGGCCATACCACAATTATCTGAGTGAAACAGGGAGTGAGAAGGTCTTGCAAAAGGATCGAAGTGTGGCTATAAGCCGCATCTAATTGACGCGCTCGTGCAATTTACACTTCGGCAAATCATCTCCAAGCTGTTTGTCTTCCGATATATGGCCTCCATCCATCCATATACGCACTCGTCGGAGGAATGATACACCGTTTACGATATACGTAATCGGGCTGCCGCATCAACATGTAAATTGCATTACCTTTCGGAGGGTTCGTGGGGCCTCGAGCAGCAACTTGCGTAATGCAATAAACAGCTCGTAAATATTTTGATACCAATTTTCCAGCGTAATTGACTCAACGGTACTTTGAATGTCAAACAATAAATTCAATTACCAATACACACGCCTTACCCCGATATATTTCTACCACTACATACCCAGCACACACGCACACATGTCAGTGTCGGTGATGTTTAACCCTACCGTGCACGTGCTACGGCTACGGCTAAGGCTACGGCTTCAGCTACGGTAAATGGCAATGGATACCCCGAAAATCTCTCAAGGAGTGGGCGCTGTAAAACCAAAGCAAGCGGAAAATCAACGCACAAGTCGATAAACATTTGTATGAACAGCAAACAGCGGACAGGAGAAACAAAAATGAAACAAAGCCAACAAAATAAGTTTTGTAGTTGCCTGACGCCATCCAGCATTTGGGCCAAAAAGACTTGGGAGGGGCAAGCGTAAAACAATTTCATATAAAACCAAATGATGCTCGGGTCAAAATTGGGTGGAGATTATGTTCTGAAAATCATTTAAGGCGGCAAAGGAGTGTCGAGTAGGGTATGAGAGGTGGCATGTCCTGTTCGGAAAGAAAACAGTTACTAAAACTTTCATACCTTTTCTTCTTTTACTATCTATAGTTTTATTAAACATATAAAAATTAGAAAAAGAATAAAATTAATCATTGAAATAAGTTAAGTTCCTTAATAGTTCAACAGTTTTAAAAAATATTTTATAGGAAGATTAGATTGAAAACAATTAAGAAATCAAAAAATAATTATTTGTATAAAACTTTATCAACGCTAAAACCAAATGAATGAATTCCTGTAATCGGTCCACAAACCGAACCAAATTCTTGCTCTATTTCTGGATACACCAAACGGAACATTCTCCAAAGCTAAATAAATAGAAGAATTTAACTTATCGTATTACACTAGTTTACAGCCATTTCGCTTCTCATGTCTCAGTGCACTTTTCTTATGGACTTTGGCCCAATAAGGTTAGTGATTCCTCTACAACTTTCTCTCATGCAGTTTTGAGATCGATTTAATAGTTCAGAAGCTAGCGGCCTTAATAAGTTTCAAAATACGGTTTTTTTTGTGATTTTTAGGGCTCGAGAGGTCTGAAATCGCCCCAGAAAAAATAGATATTGAGAAGGTAAAATTTATTTTTAGTGCTTAACGTAAAACTGACACTGTTACGAAAATGAGCTGTTGCTTACGAGAATCCATGGATAAATGGCGGAGTAATACATTTTTCAGTGCAAGACCAAAAATTATATTCTTAACAATTTTCAAGTTTGTTTTGTATGACAGCTACAGTCATCGGCATAAGTATTTTGGCACCATTTAAAGTTAATTCTACTCATAATTTGAACTTACTTCATGCAAAGTTTGGCATCAATGGAAAGGTCATTCGATTACCTTTTAAATAATATACAATTTTTCTTAACCCATTAGGTACCCATTGAAATTTTCTAATTTATGTAAGCGTCTACTTTTTCAACTTTTTTCCTCGATTTTTTAAAAACAATGTTTTGATGCAGAAAGTTTCTATAAACAATTTAAATAGTGACTGCATACAAATTTTTTCAAATATCTCTTTGCTAGTATTTTTAATAATTTTTTGAAAATGGCGAAAAAGGCACTTTTTGTAGTGAAAATGAGGAAAAAGTGCCTTTTTCCCCATTTTCAAAAAATTGTTTTATAATATTTAAAAGGTATTCGAATGACCTTTCCATTGATGCCAAACTTTGCATGAAGTAAGTTAAAATTGAGTAGAATTAACTTTAAATGGTGAAAAAATGCTTATGCCGATGACTGTATATGATACAGTGGTCAAACTTCAACCAAATTAAGTCAGAATGTATACATATTCTGTCAGTTTGGTTCAGATATCTCAAACAACAAAAAAGTTTTATATACTAAGACTTGATTTTCGACTGATCGTTCCTATGGCAGCAATATGATATAGTAGTCCGATTTCTACCAAATTTGATGAGGATGTAAAGGATTATCTCAGATGCTGATTCTGCAAGTTTGGTTGAATAATAAATTCAGAAAAATATCAATATTTCGAAAACGCTTCCATGAAAAAATGTTTAATTGCGATTTGCGTGTTTAGAGTAATTGACAAATATTTACAATAAGTTTAAGTAATAATACTAATATTTATAATAATTTACAAAGTTCTAGTTTAAAACGTATAAGTAAAGGTAATATATGGAACGAACTTATCCTATGTCTTATCTCTTATCTATTACACCCATAGAATGCTAACGAAACTCATTCCAGGCGCTATACCCGCATTTATGGTGCACAAATTGAAATTTATAAGAATATACTCGGTGTGTTAGAGGCAAATAAAAAAAAAAAACAACAACAACAAAAGCTATAGAAACAACCCCGAGATGACGAGGGCAACAAAAGCAGCAACAATGACAGTCAAACAATGCAAAATCAATTTAAATTTTCATCTCCCACACACACACACGCGAAGTATAAGAAAAAAAACAAAAAATGGGTGAGAAAATCAGTAAAGCAACCGCAATCTTTTACCAAATTGTTGTGCCGTGTTTGTGTGTGTGTGTGTGAGGGGTGTGTCTGTGTGAGGGTGTCACTATAGTGAAGCCGCCACGCAACTCAATCATAAGTAAATATTACACAGACAGACACACACGCATGCGAGTGCTGGAAAGTGAAATAAAAAAAACAAAATAAAAAAAAAAAAAGGGGAATGGAAATGGGAAAAAGAGGAGCACAAGGATCACAAGGAGCAGTCAGTGGCAAGCTTATTATGCCCTCGGGTAAAATATAAGCAGGCAAGCAGCCAGACTGGGAAGCGACAGCATTGGGTTGGCAGGCGAAACACGTTCTAATAGATTTCCAGCCTCTCGCCTTTTGACGTCGCGGCGTCGACGTCGACGTTGGCAGCCCGTACAAGTTACACATGTTGCCTTTGTTTGGCTTCCTGTCACACACGCGCACACACTCACACACACACGCACATTTGACATGACATTTGCTGGGCGCTGCCTCAATTTAAGACCGTAAATCCTTTATTCAATTTTTAGCCATGAACGCCTAAAAGTATGCAGCGCGATAAGCGCGTCACAATCAAAGCCCAAGGATTTTAAGAATAAATAAGCATTGATTAAGTAGCACAACCCAAAAGGGGCACATAAATCAACCAGGCAAGCGGCAATATATTCATCTTTTACTCTCTCTCTCTCTCTCTCTCTCTCTCTCTATCGCTATCGCTCTCTCTGTCTTTTTCGATGCAAATCGATGGCAATTGACGTGGGCTGGCAAATATGAAAATTATGCCATTGGCTACAACTTGGCCGCACGTAATGAATGGAAAACGAGTCGACGAGTCGAAACTGCAATTGACAGGCAAACGTTGTTACGCATTGATGAAAGAGAGACTCGTCACGGCCACGACACGACACGACAGCCGGAAGCTGGCTCACAACTAATTGGACATCCGTTTTCCGTGCTGCGATTATCGGGGCCCCCCCCAAACGGGCAACAATCCAGGTAGCTAAAGCTAAGTATTTCTATTTAACTGTTGTAAATTTGTGCCACGTTATTAACGCCACTTTGAGTGCACGGCACGACGCTGCGTGGGCAGCTGCCAGGAAGCCAGGAAGCGATGCTAAAAGGTCGTCCCGGTTTGAGCATAAAGAATAAAGACCCAGGCTACAAATAAAAGCAATGGATTCATCTACTATTACTCTCTGGCTCCGGCATTGACTTCGGCTGCTGCTCCGACTCCTGCTCCTGCTCCCGCTCCTGATCCGGCTTTGACTACCGGCTTTAGCTTTAGCTTAAGCTGTGCCAGCGCACTTCCATTTCCGCGTCCAACCTGCTGGCCCAGGCCCAGGCCCAGGCACAAAAGGCAACGTGCAATTGTCGGTGTCGTTGGCTTTATTTAATTGAAGTCAATTACACAGCTGGATATGCCAGGCCAGTCAACGCAGTCAACCCAGACAGCTCAGACAACGTAGCCAGCTGGTTGCCTTGCCTCATTAGATCAATGCGATGTCAATGGCGCACAAGTCCAGTTAATAAACGTTGCCCGTGGCGATGAAAATGGCTCAGATTTTGTCATTTCTTTCGGCGTGAGGCGCTTACCCGTAAATCGCATGTGTTAAACTTTTAAGTGTGCACTGTTGGGGCTGCTCTTTAAGCCGCTTAGCCCCATGGCTTACACAGCGATGACAACAACAAAGACTTGCCGAGATCAATGGGCTTTAAGGCCCAGTCAAAAGTTTCCCCAAAACCACTTCAAAAGCAGCTGCCTTTCAAGTGATGTACGCTGATTGTTTGCCACCTGATTTCAAGTCACGAGTCTCACGTAACTACATTCAGATATTCATTAACACAACCAACTTCCCTCCGCCGCATTTACCCGCATGCCATTCAGCTGTAGAGGCTTTTATAATCAAACTCAAGCAAAACTTAAGCTAAATTAAGTTTTGATAATTCCTAATAATCCATTCAAGTAAGTTTTCAAAAATGTTTGCTCACTTCTCTGTCAAATCAGGTAACGAACGTTAAGTACTTCTACTTATAGAGAATTGGCTGAGTTTGTCCCTCCTTTGCCTTTGTGGTTTATCATCTTGAGTGGGGGAATATCAGCTTTTGTTGTTTGTCCCAGTGCAAATTGAATTTGAAAATTTTCTAAGATTTAAAATGTCAGATAGCTGGCGACTTATTAGAACGGGATACACAACAACACTCCACCCAGATGCAGCTTAATTTGCGGAATACTCAAAAGTTTTGCGGTGTGTCTAATAAACACTGTTCAAAATACTTGCTTTAATTAACTTTAATAGAACTTTTTCAAAAATCCGCTTAGATAAAACTATAAAGAATGCAGAAAATATGATTGTAAGTATTCCTAGAAGGTAAGTAAAAAGCTATAGGTATAAGATCTAAAATATAATCAGATATAACGTACACTATCGGGCCTGTTCCGAATTTCGAAAACGAGTGGAATTGGCACAAAACGAGTTGATTGCTGTTCCGAATTCCTAAAATCTACAAGAGTTGTCGTTTTCAAAACGTGTGCTGTAGAGTCACCGAAATTAAAAGTAAATGCCATTTAAAGCATTAAAATAAATACTTAAAATTTAAACTGCAAAATATTATACTGTCTGAACATTTTTAGAATCGTTTAACATTACTATTTCAACTGTTTAAGGAAGTATAATTTAAAAGAAATTTTTAAAAGCACCTATAAAATATTGCATGAAAAACTAAGCCGAGCTGTTCTGAATTCTACTTTAATTTTTATTATCGCATTTTGCAAAATTAACTTAGCAATTGTTATTATTTTAGCAATTTCTTCTCCTTCGTTGACAGCTGATACGGTCGATGACTTACTGCTATCGAAACTTATTCGAAACCGATTTCGAAGAGTAAGTTAATTTCGGTCGAAATTGGGAACAGCACATAGTTAAACGTTCGTTTTCGTTACGTTTTCGCTTTTTGAAAACGTTTGGAATTCGGAACAGAAATGTATATAAGTATTTGGCAAAGATATGTATTTTTGATATTTTTTTTCTTATTTCTTTTCTTTTTTTGTACATTTTTGAAGTACTAATAGTCAATCACTTAAAAGAAAAATATAATTAAAAAATTTTAGAAGAAGACTAAGTTACCTGTTTATTTTATTAAACATCGCTTGTCAATGTAATAAAATAATTAGCTACTGATATTAAAAAACACTTTTCATTAATTTAAAGGGTAAGAGTTTTTCATAAACATAAACCATTTTAAAAATACGAAATTATACCAACAACATTTCCACTTTCACTGCAACTATGATGCGAGCATTTCTCGCTGTGTAATAGCTTTGAAAAACTTTGAGCGCCAACTATTGTTGAAAAGTTTTCAATTGAGAATATTAATTTAGTCAATACATGTGGGCGAAATGCGCAAAGACGAAAGTGGCAGCCGCAACAAAACCCAAACAAACGTTAAAAGTTTTGCGGTAACACAACGGAAATCCAAGGAGGCCAAGCCCAGTCAAAGCTTAGTAGCTCAGGTGCTGGGCACGCTGAGCAGGGGAGTGTCAGAAGTGCCAGGAGAGTCAGGAGTGCCAGGAGTGCCAGGAGGGTAAGAAGAGTCGGTCGTCGGGGGCTTAAAGCGACAACGCGCCGGCATAATGTGGTTTTTGTGGCGCAATTTCTATTAAGCGAATTGTTGTTGCATGTATAATCAAGAGCTGTGCCTCATGCCGCAATTTCAGTGCTTGACCCCAAGTCGCCCTCCCCCAACCCTTAGTCACACACACACATTCACACACACTCCCATACATAGAACTTGGCCCAATTAGCATTGTATCTAACGCAATTGGCTGTGGGCCATGCTTTGTTGTGGTCACATTCCACAGAGTGGCATCAAGTACCTGGCCGCACAAATTAAGGCACACACACACACATACACACCTTACTGTTATATAAGTATATATAAAAATAATTCGGTCAGTTGTCACTTTGATGTGCCCAAAAATGTTGGCAACGCTTGTTTAGCCGCGAGCGCACTTACTACTCATTCCCATTCCCATTTATACCATTTATTATGTGTGTGTGTGTGTGTGTGTATCTGTATATATACATACATAAGAGAGTACTTCCTGCAGGGAATTAGCATACAGACTGCATCTCCCCAGACTCTGTGCGTTCAGCCAACTCATGTTACGAACATCATCAACGGCCCCGGGGGCAGCAGCAGCTGCTGTGCCTCCCCCTTACTCTTCCCCTCCCCTGCCCATCACTACCACTCACCTCCATCGCTCGGTATATGCAGCCACCTTTAGATTTGTGTCCGAAAAATGTTTTTGCTGGCATTTGCATGGAAAACCGAACGGCAAACGTCATCATGGTCATCGTCATGCTGAGTGCTGTACTACATTCAAAGTCCATTCAATCACACACTCACACCCACACAAACACAAACACACACACCCACAGACACAGACACGTACAGGGAGCAAAGGAAACAGGCAGACCTGATACCTGACTGGCCAGCCAGCCAGCCAACCAACCATCCTTGATGTGGACGTCTTTGCCCAGCGGTAACAACTGTCCGTTGCAGAAGTCTCTGTTGCTTTGTTTCAACTGAAACGTGTGTGTGCGAGTGTGCGTGTGTGTGTGTGTGTGTGTTAGTGTATACATAGGTTGTGACGGAGCTTGTTTCCGGCACGGCACCAAAACAACACAGCTAAGGAAAGTAAAATGGCGCCTGCAGTGAATTGAACTTTTGCATTTTAAGCGAAATGTTCAAACAAAGCTGAGCAAGAACAAGTCCCAACAATAGCCAACAATTCAATTCCACTGAAAGAACGGCAATACTCGCAGACCAACTGAAAACGTTGAAACAAAAGCAGCCAAAATAATGCAATCCTCCTCCCCCGAAGATAAATACATTTGCAGTGCCAAAATGCCATTGCGTACCTGATTTCCAGCGTCCAGCCAATCACAATACTAACAAAAGGCATTATCCTGCTCTCTGTACGCACATATTCACTATTTGTGGAACTGTAAACAACTTGTTTACTGTCCTGGAACAACAATGGAAACACTTTGATCTGATTAAGAACTGCAGCACAAACGAACACAAGTTGATTTTTTGATAACTTTTGCTTATGCTTTTACAAATCTCTTACGCAGTCATAATCATCATCAATATGGGCATTTCCACAGAAAGGTCCACCGCGGCCAAAAACGTAAAATTGATCAAAAACTCACATCTTGTGGAATTTTCTTCCAGAAATGTATTTAAGTTATTTATTTAAGCAATATACGCTAGAAGAAATTCAATAGGATGAACATATAGATACTACATTGGAATAAATTCACTTTTTCCATATTTATGTCCATTTTCTTAAAAATTGACTTCCAAAATGGACCGTTTGTATTTTAACAATTACACTAAGTAGGACAGTAAGATTGTAACATGAACCATTTTAATTCAAAGAAATGTATTGAAAGTTTAATTTAAATAAGTTTTTCGGGCTGTTTTCGATATATAATTTAAAAAAAGAGAGACAGAAACAACATAAAAATAGTGATGGTAAAAAATGTGCCGTGCGCGATGTCCCGTGCGAATTTACGTCAAATTGAATTTAAAAAAAAGTGCAAGTCATCTTTGAAAAAAATCATAACCATTTTTAAGAGGCATCAATGCACAAGAGTTTAAAATTAGTTGCATCAAAATATTGCCTCTGGATTTGCTGAAATTGGCGTTTGAATTGGTTGACCTCACAAGTCACTTCCGTTTCGTGTCCCGTGCGAATCACTAAAATTTTGCTATTATCTAAAAAATTAAAAATTACCCAAAATCAATCTTTGAACCAATGAAAGAGCTAATAAAATGCTATATGTTAAGCCTTTCATCAAAAAAAAAAAAACGTTTCCTTTTAACCGTTTTTTTACATTGAATGTGTACGAATGTCCCGTGTGCGAGTTTGAAAATGCCCATATATAGAGTAATATAAGATAAAGGCATTTTTAGGAAAAAGATCCTGGAAAAAATATGATCATGAAATCATTTATCATGATGAACAAGCCGACTGAACTGTTTGAAAACTGCAGTTTTTTATATCTATTATTGGTTGCTTTCAGTAAAATTTTCAAAGATTATTCCACAAATATTATACTGACAATCAAAAAAAATAATGAATTACACTATGTAACAAGATTTTTGTCCTTGGGTTGTAATTGTTATTTCCTAGTCAGTTAGGTTCCAAAAGTATAGAAAACAGCTATTGTCCCAAGATAACTTTGCTTTTGTGACCATGGCAGCGCTTTTTTGAAAAATACATCGCCTATACTTATATATTGTATGTACATGTTCCTGGTCCATGTCCTGGTGACAAAAGCAAAGTTTCCGAGGAATATTAGGTGGTTTCCATACTTTTAAGACATAACAGACTAGGAAATAACAATTACATCCCAAGGACTGAGAAATTTTTTATTTTTGTTACATAGTGTTATTCTTCCTTCAATAATCAAAACTATTGATTCAAAAGGTTCTCCCTCTCAAATGAGATAAATTAAAATGCAGCATTACTATCCTTTGATTTCTCATAACATGCGGGAAGAGTTAGAGTTGAGCGCACTCGACAGTAAGGATACCCTGTGCAAGCTAGTTTGGTTGAGATACCTCCAAAAATAACAAAAATATTAAACCTTAATTTTCTGCCGAGTTTACGTTTTTATGACAGTTGTATAAAAAGAGTATAAAAAACCTCTTTAAGAGGTAAAAAACATTTCCTGCCTACAACATATTCAAAACTGATACAATCCGTGTAGCTCTTCATTTCTCAAATAGCCAAAATGTGAAATCAAATACCTAATTTGACCTGTTTTATAAAAGCACTTTAAAAAGTTTAAGGCCCGTTTTTTCAATGTCTAAATAAGGTGTTTGATAACTATTGAAAATAAAATTTTACGTAAAATGTATAGAAATTAGTGTCAAATTTGAAATTATTTGTTGAATAAAACTTATATGGACATTGAAAAAACGGCCCAAAAGTACGCATAAAAGCCATTAAAAATTCCTTTCCAACGACATATAGAACAGATCTGTAGCTTTTGTGGGTTGTCGTAGATCAAAACTTCCTAGATTGATACAATCAAACATTTAAGCAATCTCAAGGCTTTGATACAAACAAATAAACATACAAACTTTTTATCTCATTTTGGGAAAGCCACTAAAAATTGTAGGACTAGGATGATCGAAGTATCATCCGACGAGTAATTTTAACAAGAATAATTAAAGACTACAAAGTAGAGATGGGCACGGGCCTCCTTCTCAGGCCCGGTCCAGGCCCGGTCCAGGCCCGGCCCGGTCAAATTTTTAAGAGGCCCGGCCCGGCCCGAGCCCGGCCCGATATTACTATATAAAACATTTTTTTTTAAATTATTATTTCTTTATTTTTCTTTAGATACAAATTTTATTTTTTAGCCTTTTTTGCAAGCAGAGCTCTAAACTTTTTCTTTGCTAATTTTTCTGCGTACCATAAGAAATTTTGTTACAGAAATTTTGTTACCAAGCGATTTAAAAAGTATGTGTTAAATCGTGACTTTTCGGGCCTACCGGGCTTCGGGCTTTATACTTAGGCCCGGGCCCGAACGAAAAAAAGCCCGTTTCCGATTTTCATGCACGAAGCCCGTGGATTTTTTGAAGAGGCCCGCGGGACACGAAGCCCGGCCCGGCCCGTGCCCATCTCTACTACAAAGTATATAGTTCAAATAGTTGCTCTTCATATTTATTTGGTTTTCTTGCAAACGTGTTATAAATTGGCTTATGCCTTAACAGTGCAACCGGCGTTATTCCACAACTCGGCTTGCATTACGAAGTAGTTGGTGAGCTGGGTGATGTCCATGTTGGAGAGCAGGTCGTTTACGGTGGGCAGCACATACTGGGCGAACAACGGGTTAACAGCGGGCTGAGTCTCCTCGGAGAACAGCAGAGAGAAGGATCCAACGAAGTCGTTGAAGTATTTGTTGGCGGCAATGTCCATATACTTGTCCCAGTTGTCGGCCTTGACATCGCCAATGAAGTACTTCAGGTCGAAGTCGCTAATGCGCAGTCCATTGGGATTGCTGAGGCTCTGGCCAAAGGTGTACTCGCCCACGAGTCGCAAGTCACTCAGTTTCAAGTTGACGAGGAAGTCGTGGTACACTGGCAGTGGAAGGCCGCCAAGACTGAGAGTGCCATCCAGCGCCAAGGAACCCACGACTTGAATCTCTGGGTACATCACGTCAAAGGTGCGGCGCATCGTGGTGGCATTGTAACTGCTGCTCAGCTCCTGGAAACTGTCCAGACCCGAGATGCGGATGTTGCTCACATTGCCGAAAATGCTAGTCGGCTCATAGAGGTAGTGGAACCAGTCGAAGTCGAGGCTGTACGGAGCCAAGACTGGAATATTTTCGGAGGCAAAGCCACAGGGCATGATCTTCTTCCAGGCCTTAAGATACATGCCAACGGCGTCACCATAGCCGATCAAGCTATTGTCCTGGGTCACGGGTGAGGAACTGGCAGCGGCGACCAGGAGCGCTAGAAGGAAGGCCTTTGCTATCATTTTGATATTGCTTGGTTAATGGTAGAAAGAACTCTGTGAGGAACTGATAGCACGAGTTGTCATTTATAGTAGAATCGTTATCTATGGATCGTCAAAGCGGCATTTTGATTGATCGCATTTGAATTGGCTATTAGTATTAGTCCTTATCGAATTCAAATTTGTATCTATTTTATGACTCAACAAATGGCAAGTGCTTAGCATGTGCTTATAATATCTTCACTGGGGTATTCCAAATGATTCACCAGCTGATTTAATTGGGTCTGACTTCAATTTGCGGTTATCAAAAGCTTAAGCCATCTTACTTAGTTTGTTAAGAGGGAAAGATTATCGATTATAACTGTGCGGCTTGCATTACCAAATTTGTCAAATACTCTTTTTTTTTTGAGTAATTAATTTCGTTACGCTAGAACTGCCAAATGCCCGAATGGTCCACATGGTCTCTGACTCTGATTAATACAAAAAAAGCCTGTCCAAAATCCAAGAAATGTATGTTTTAGATTATGGATTAAAAGAGAATTTTATAGTAGAAAAAGAAATTTTTGCATTGAGGGCTCCTCAAATATCGATCTGACTGCCAAAGCACATTGTGGATTATTATGTTTAATGAGCCATTGGCCATACCACAATTATCAGAGTGAAACAGAGAGTGAGAAAGTCTTGCAAAATCATCGAAGTTTGGCAATAAGCCGCATCTAATTGACGCGCTCGTGCAATTTACACTTCGGCAAATCATCTTCATCCATCCATCCATATACGCACCAGACGGAGGAATCAAAATGGAATTTAGCCTTTTTTGGGCTTTTTTTATTGGCTGTTAAACGAAAATTAAATAATTTCACATACTTTTGGAATTTTTTGGTTACTGAAAATAAATTTATATTGCATACTTTTAAGCTGAAAATAAATGTATATTGATTGATGTACATTGTAGTTACATCTACCACATTCACACACAAAGATTAAAATCCAAAGTTATCCGTATTTATAACTTTATATTTTTATGTGCTTATTAATATATTTATTTATTTACGAAAGCAAAAAAAAAATGATGCCCCGAATTTATTTACAAGTAGATTACATTTAGAAAATTTTATTAATATAATAAAAAATTTTAAATAGGCTTACACGCTGTCTAAAACATACTGTCCGCATTGGTTACAACAAATGCAGTGTTAGAGCTTGCATGAATCAAATTATAAATTATAGAATTAAAATAAATGAAACTTTTTTGGATGCAAAGCTACTGAAAACAGTCATTAAAAAAGAAGGCCCATCAACCTAATCAAAAAGGAGAGTTGAGAACTTTTTGTTGTTTTCTAAACTTTATCTATCTGGCAAAAATCTTTGGATATTAAAAGACAAATTAAAATGTTTTCCCATAACAATTAATTCGCCTAAAAATGCGTCGAAAATTGTTTATCACCATAGACAATAATATGATGGATGTGCCTACTATACCCCAAAAAAAAAATCTTCGCGGTAAAAGTCTAGTGACGAAAACATTTACATGCCCCAAAATTTCTGATATCCAATTTTGTGACGAAGTATATTATATTTTTTATATATGTTAATTTATTATATATGCCAAAAAAAAATATAATATATTTACAAAGTAAAAAAAAATTGGCATTCGGCACTTTGCGCAAAAAGGTTCAGCTTCTTTGCACCTAAAAAATAACTTTTTGCGCAGTTCCGAATCACTGACTGACTGACTCACTGACTGTACCAAACGGTAAAAGATAGAAAGCTGAAATTTGCACACAACATAGATGAGATAATTTCATCGTGCAATAAGACGGCGTTTTGCGAAATTCGACCTCTAAGTGGGTTAAATCGTGGTCAAAGGTCACGGAATTGCTTAGTATGAAAAACTTATTTGTTTCTTAAAGTATCTCTACCAAACTCACAGATTGTATGTTTAGGACTGTTTCTTACATTCTGACCAAATTTGGTCAAAGTCGGTTGACTATATCATATAGCTGCCATAGGAACAATCGGATGCAAAATAACCTTTAGTATGAAAAACTTTTTTGTTTCTTAAGATATATGAACCAAACTCACAGATTGTATGTTTGGGACTGTTTCTTACATTCTGACCAAATTTGGTCAAAGTCGGTTGACTATATCATATAGCTGCCATAGGAACAATCGGATGCAAAATAACCTTTAGTATGAAAACCTTTTTTGTTTCCTAAGATATCTCAACCAAACTCACAGATGATATGTTTGGAAGTTTCCTTTACATTGTTATCAAATTTGGTCAAAGTCGGATGACTATATCATATAGCTGCCATAGGAACAATCGGATGAAAATAACCTTTAGTATGATAAACTTTTTTGTTTCTAAAGATATCTCAACCAAACTCAATGATTGTATGTTTGGAACTGTCTCCTACATTCTGACCAACATTGGTTCAATTTGGATCACTATATCATATAGCTGCCATAGGAACAATCGGATGCAGAATAACCTTTAGTATGAACAACTTTTTTGTTTCTTAAGATATCTCAACCAAACTCACAGATTGTATGTTAAGGACTGTTTCTTACATTCTGACCAAATTTGGTCAAAGTCGGTTGACTATATCATATAGCTGCCATAGGAACAATCGGATGCAAAATAACCTTTAGTATGAAAAACTTTTTTGTTTCTTAAGATATCTCAACCAAACTCACAGATTATATGTTTGGAAATTTCCTTTACATTGTTATCAAATTTGGTCAAAGTCGGATGACTATATCATATAGCTGCCATAGGATCAATCGGATGCAAATTAGCCTTTAGAATCAAAAACTCTGTTGTTGTATAAGATATTCTTGGAAAGCTCACACATTTACTCTTCTTGCTAAATTTTGAATTTTCCTCAAATTTAGCTTTTTCCCGCCAAATTTAGCTTTTTCCCGCCAAATCTGGATTTTTCCCGCCAAATCACTAAATCTGACTTTTAGCCAAAGTTCAATTGCAAGAAAGAAACATTAATACCGCGGACAGCGGAAGTTAAATGTTTCCGTTTTTTTTTACAAAAAATGCTATATTATATAAATTTATTAAAACGGACTACTAAGGACCTTCTTTTCAATTTGGCGAGCGAAGCGAGCAGGGGACGGACCCCCTTATATTGTATTAATTTGTTAAACTGGACAACTAAAAAAGTTCTTTTAATTTTTTGCGAGCGAAGCGAGCTGCGGGTTGGCGAGCGAAGCGAGCAGTTTAAGTTTAAGCTGGACAACAAAAGACCTTCTTTTCAATTTTGCGAGCGAAGCGAGCGGGGGTTGGCGAGCGAAGCGAGCTGGGGGCGAAGCCCCCTAGTATATTATATTTTCTTTTGGCATATGGGCTAATCCGAAAATTTTTAAACCAATGGCAAAAACTTAAAGTTGTCAAAAAACTGCATGTTTTTTAATAATAGCTGTATTAGAGATGGGCACGGGCCTCATTTTTCAGGCCCGGCCCGACCCGAGCCCGAAATTCCTAATGGAAAAAAGGCCCAAGCCCGCCCGATATTTTTCTGCGAGGCCCGACCCCCCCGGCCCGGCCCGAAAAATTAAAAAACAAATTTTAATTTATTTCAAATTTTTATTTAAAAATAAAATCGTATCCAAATTTCGTTGCGCGATGTTTAAAAAATTCAAATTATCGTTAATTTCGGTCAGTTGGTTGGATGCTCATAAGCGATAGAACGTCTGAGCTTGTTCAGAAATTGAATAAAAATTCGGGTAGCAAAAATATGCCATAGATTTGGCGTGTTCGGGCTTTCGGGCTTTGAAGTTAGGCCCGAGCCCGGCCCGACCCGACCCGAAATGAAATTTTTCGGCCCGAACCCGAATATTTTGTAAAAGGCCCATGGGTCCCGAGGCCCGGCCCGGCCCGTGCCCATCTCTAAGCTGTATTTTGTTATAATAGAAAACTTTTTCAGGCTTCAAATTACAAAATCAAAAAGGTTTTACGGTGGTTTGGTTGTTCATGGCCGAGCCTAATCAATTAATTCCTCTTTTTGCCTCTTAATTTCAATAATTCTTGTAAAAAAAAAGGGTATTTTCAATGGCCAAAAAAGTTGGCGAAACGGTCGTCTGAGTGTTTAGCGCTTAGCTCATCTTTAACTTTGTTTCATTTTTTTTTATTTAAGATAAAAACTATATCGGAAAGATATTTAATAAATATTCATAATTTGATCAAAAGTGTGTGTGTAAAAAGTGTAACGTCCGCAACGTAACGTCCGCAACAGACAAAAACTAAGATTTTTAATTAACGAGACTACTTATCTTTATTTTGTATGCTTGATTGATATGGTCATATATTCCACTTAATTTTTTGTATTTGGATATTTTTGGTTTATTATGCAAAATTCGCTAATATACGTGCAAATGCCCTTTAACCTCAAATCGACTTCCATTCTTTGTAACGGCCGCAACGGAACTTTCAGCAAGCCTAATTTTTTTTTTTTGGGATATCAGAAATTTTTGCAATTGCCTCTGCTTTTGACAAAATTACTTTGTCAAAAGGTATTTAGTGTTTATAGAAAGATACCTCAGTACCATGACCAAGGGTCTTACCTATATAACTTGGCAATTATAAAACCATAACATAAACCACAGTCTGCTAATCAAAAACAATTTTTAGAAAAATTGCTCACGCTAGGAGTTGAACCCGCGTCTCCTGAACATTTCAAACTTGACGGAAACTTAGCACCTTAGACAGATCTGACTACAGCGATTCTTTATTTTGCAGCTTAGATTTCTGCCAACACCCTTTTAAAATTGAAAAACATTAAAAAAAAACCTATGCGGATCATCTACTAACAAATTAATTGCATTTAAAAATTAAAAAAAAAAAAAAGTTTTGGCCGTGCCAGAAACTCGAACCCGGAGACCCGAACTGAGAATTCATGCAAAAACCGGACGCTCTACACTTTGCGCAACTGTCAATCTTTAAGAACGACTGTCAAATTACAGATTTCATTGTTACTGGACTGTTAGTCAAATGTAATTGCTGCTGCTGTCCTATTCCAATTCAAAGTAAAACGTATGTATTCAGTTAATAGGTTATGTCTTCCAAACCAATCCACAAAAATTTATGCATGATATATTAAAATACGTGAAATTGTACAAACTATAACATATTGAAAATTAAAAAAAAATCGTTAGCGGCGTTTTCTCAAAAACCACCAAAATGTGGAGAAAAAAACCTTATTTCACCTGTAACTGTTTACCTATTTCCCTAAAAAAAAAACTTTGAAGGTATGCCTAAGAGTCCTTCGAAATACCTTTTCAACGATATATAGATATCTGTAGCTTCTATCGTTTGGATGCTATTTAAATTTGGCGGTTTTTAGCGATTTCCCGCTAAACTAGCGATTTTTCGAAAAAGTCGTAGAACAAAAGTTTCTAGATTTTTGAACAGGAACAAGTCCTCATTCAAACATTTAAACTAAATCAACGATTTGATCCAAACAAACAGACAAACAAACAAACAAACATACTGACTT
>JBAMBK010000445.1:0-53882 GCA_037043435.1 Drosophila suboccidentalis | reverse complement strand
AAAAATAGTAGTGCTCTTTCTTTTACTATAACAGCTATTGTAAGTCATGTATTCAAATTTAAAAAATATATTTGGAAAGGTCATCTAAATTCCGTTTGAATGATGTATAACTTTCCTTAACCCATTAAGTACCCATTGAAATATTCGAGTTTTAAAAAAAGTCAATTTTCCAAACTTTTTTCCTAGATTTTTTCCAAAAAATGTTGGGATGCAAAAACATTCTTCAAACAATATAAGGAGTGACTGCAAAAAAAAATTTTCAAAAATATTTTTGCTAGTATTTTTTATAATTTTTTGAAAATCCTAAAAATGAGCATTTTAACCCATTTTTCCTAATTTTCATGCAAAAAGTGCCTTTTTTGCAGTTTTCAAAAAATTATAAAAAATACTAGCAAAAATATTTTTGAAAATTTTTTTTTGCAGTCACTCCTAATATTGTTTGAAGAATGTTTTTGCATCCCAACATTTTTTGGAAACAATCGAGGAAAAAAGTTTGGAAAATTGACTTTTTTTAAAACTCGAATATTTCAATGGGTACTTAATGGGTTAAGGAAAGTTATACATCATTCAAACGGAATTTAGATGACCTTTTCAAATATATTTTTTAAATTTGAATACATGACTTACAATAGCTGTTATAGTAAAAGAAAGAGCACTACTATTTTTTTGACCGCAGCTGTATACTACATACTCCCGGGCTCTTCCGCTGTTGTCAGCAGTTGAGCCATAAACCATATCTCATAACTAACCTACATTAATTAGATACCTAAGAACCAAATGTATTTAGGTATAATTCTATTTGTTATAAATATGAAGAATTCATTCATAATAAACAGACGGTACGGAACGGAGGTTCCGCCGAACAAACAATCGCTGCTTGTTTATTACACTGGTGCAACGCTCCCGAAGCAGTAACCTCTTCGCTGGCCAGATTTGTTTTATTTAATTATTTGATTTTAATATTAATATAATTATTTATAATTATATTATTTTATTTATAGTTTATTTATTTTATTTTATTATTATATATCTTTTATTATATTTAAATATTTATTCAGTTGTTGATTATTGATTTAGATTATTTTAATATTTATTTATTTTATTATTAATATTAATATTATTATTTCTGGCTCCCTCGGTGATGATCAGATAAGACTCCCACGGCGGCCAAAAATTTGCCTTCGACTTAGCTCGTGCAGGTTATACCGTGTGTGTGTGTGTGTGTTTTTTTTTTTTTTAAATCAAATTTTTATTAATTATTAACCTAAGAGTATAGTACGCTATCTTATTATATTAAGCTAATTTAAGGTGGTGTGATGTGGTTATATTAGCTAATTTAGGTGGTGTGATGTGGTGGGTGAGGTTCTGATAAAGCGGTACCTTTGCGGAACCGCCGATAAGCTTTGCTTCGCAAAAGCTCCGCTCTACCTAAACGTCGGAACCACGTCTTTCCCTCTCAATCCTTCGCAGCTCAATCATGATTGCGGCTGCAAAACCGCTAATGCAGTCCCAGTTCCTTGGGCTTTGGAGCATATAATGCACCAGGTTGCCAACCGACAATGTTCCACCCAGATCCGCTTCCAGTTGTTGTCTCCGTTGCGAGAACCTGCCACATTTGAAGATGACGTGCTCCGCGTCCTCGACCACCCCTTCTCCACATGCTGTACACTCTGCAGACAACTCGTGCCCGAAGCGATGCAGGTATCCGCGAAAACAGCCATGTCCGCTTAGGATTTGGGTTAGGTAAAAGTTGACCTGCCCGTGTCCTCTTTTTACCCACTCCTCTAGATTGCGGCACAAGACGGTGCGTCCACCGTCCTTTGCTCGACGCGTCCCATCGGGTCTGCCATCTCTCCAGAGACTGCTGCTTTGCTGCATTGCGGACGGCTCTCTTTGCTTGCGGAGAGAGATCCAGCCCATGAGTCCCCTGGTAAACCGCAGTGTATTGGGCAACCATCTCCTCGATCGGCGGTATCCCCGCGATCACGTGCGCCGCGTCATCGGAAACCGTCCTAAAAGCGCTGATCATGCGAATTGCACTTAGCCGGTGAGTTGCTGCCAGACTTCTTGTGTAGCTCCTTGTTTCAACAGCCTTGATCCAAATCGGAGCTGCGTACAACATGATGGATCTGGTCACGCTTGTGAGAAGTCGCCTCCGATCCTGCTTTGGTCCTCTACTATTCATCATGATTCGGGATAGCGCCCTGTTTGTGACCGCAGCCTTGGTGCTGGTGTAGGCAAGGTGCTCTCGGAAGCTCAGCCTGGTATCCAGCATCACCCCGAGGTATTTTATGGCCCTCTTTGAGGCTATCACAGTGCCGCCTACTGTGATGTGTGCAGTCTCCACTTTTTTTCGGCTGCTGACCAAAACCGCTTCCGTTTTGGAGGGTGCAAGCTCTAGGCCAACGGAAGAGAGCCATAGCTCAATCTTCGTGATGGCCTCGTTGCACTTCCTAACAGTACCATCAAGCATTTTGTCCACTGTTACTAACGCAACATCATCCGCGAATCCTACTGCGCTAACGTCTGGGGGCAGATCAAGTCGCAGGATGCCGTCGTACATCGCATTCCACAGTAGGGGGCCCAAGACTGATCCTTGCGGCACCCCCCCTGTGATGCGGTACTCCTCAGTACGTTGGTCGGTGTCGTAGAGTAGAACTCTGTCTTGAAAGTAGCTCCTAATTATCTGCCGAAGGTACTGAGGTACTCGGAAGCCTGCCAGCGCATCGAGAATACAGTCCCACTTTGCCGAGTTGAAGGCGTTTCTGATGTCGAGCGTGACTATCAGGCAGTACATCTTTGACCCTCCCTTCCATCTAGTGCCTTCGATTGCATGCGATGCGATGTCCACTACCTTGTTTATGGCGTCAATCGTCGATTTTGCCTTCCGGAACCCAAACTGCTGATGAGAGAGGTGTAGTAAAAGATATTCTTTTAGTTTGTTTGTATTATCATTTATTTATTTGGGAGCAGCGAAGGTGCCGCTTCTAACGTTCAGTTGAATCTCATTCTTACATTATTCCTTAGGTTCTAAGTAAGCCTAAGTCTCATCGCTGCGCTGCCCACAGTTGGACAGCAGAGAGACGGTTATGTATATTATATATTATATATATGTACTTATGCTCTCTTAAGCTGGAGCGCGAGGGTAAATGCATGCACTTGAGTTCGGTCAAGTAGTCGGCGCGTCTAACAGAATGCTGACACTTGCATATTCTGTGAGCGCGCCGATCGGCTCATATTTCGGCCACTTGGTTTATGACCGGGGATTTGTTTATACAAACACTGCAACAAAGTGTTACAGTGTGTTCACTTTAAGTACTCTTGGTACAGTAGATATTCAATATATATGCATACTACATCTCCCTCCTTTTGAAAAATAACGTAATATTATGAAGTTATTTTATAAGTATACTTGACTTAAACAATAATTTTTAATTAACAAAGGAAAATTTTATTTTTTTTTTTTTACATATATTCCAAGAAAATGAAATTACAAATAATATTCGTATGTAAAGAAGAATTTTATTTTTTTATTATTTTTTATTATTGTCCTTCTGTAATTATGCTTTTGCTTAAGTATGGCCATTTGTTTTTGCTTTTGAGATTATGATGTTATCTCTTTCTCATATGTTTGATATACAATTAAATAGTTTTTATAAGTTGATTGTCTTACAATCAATTTTATGAAGTATGAAATTTTTATATTCAGATCCCATGTCCGAAATGAACGTCTTCATTGGACCGAGATACAATATAAAAGATTTAAAGATTCAAGAATGAGTATTTGGAGCTTTTGAATATTTTGTCGTTTTCGACATCAGGCTTTTTGGAAATCTATTTATGTGAGAATAATATGAAATGTCATATTGTTTCAATAAAAGTGTCTTTTTACTTCCTTTTAATGCCTGTACTCCTTGTATTTGTAATTCAAGTGTTGTAGACAAAATTGCTTCTCTTTTTCTGGGTCACCGGCTGAGTAGCGCTACTCTTTATATATTCATAATATATTTGCCCATTTATTTATAAGATTCTATTGAAATTGCTTCAAAGATCTTTTGCTCGGTGCCTCTTTGTGTTGGCTGATCCCAAGTGTACCGGCTTGCGTTTCAAGCCTTTGGAAGAACTGACCTAAGTCGAGAATTCCATTGGTGCACAGATCGCTAACATCAATTCTTGCAATAACTTTATTTCAATGTTCTCAAACATTTATATTTTGTTGTTTGCAAGGTCACTACATTTCGTACTTTATCATTTGACATGAGTTCATGTACGTTGGTGTAACGAATAACGATCGCTTTTTGTTGAGAGCGGTTGGGGGTGTAATCCAGGACCGGAGTATGCGCTTGCTTCCACAGCTATTGCTCAACGACATGAGAGTGGGTTGTTGTTTTAACCGCCGGTTACATTGCTCCATTTTATTATATCATACTTCATTAAGAGATCGCATACTGTTTTTACAAAACTGGGGAAATAGGAGGGAAACTAGGAGTAGCACAGGAGACAATAAGATAGTGAAGGAAGTGAAGATTAAGGACAAAAGAAAATTGGGCTACTTCTTATCGGTGCATTGGTGTTTGATGCACCTGCCCTCCCTGCCATGATCCTGTATTTAGCCAATAACAAATGTAAGGCAGGATCCCAATAATAGCCTTGGATTGGCTACCTCCCCTCCTCTCGGAAATGCATGGCTCCAGAAAAATACTGCAGAATTTAAGCGAACATATCTATATTTATGACCTTAATAATGCAACACATATCGATGAACAACGAAAGACAGGAAAACTTAGTAACAATACATTTGCAAGTTTTTATGAGCTGCTGTAAATGAGGACTAGTATAAATGTAAATATATAATTATAATATAAAAATTAAATTAAATATGATCCTGCATACAATTATTTTATATAATATTAATAAGTTGGGTATATATATATACTATTGGTGGTAATACACAAAAAGATAATAGATACGAAAATTAATTTTTTTATCCCGCGAAAAGTGATTTTTAAAAATTAAACATTTATAGGCAGCTGTTAAGCCTTTAATTTGCGCATTAGTGTAATTGATTTTAATTGCAAGAACAGCTGATCGCTTGCATTGCTTGTGCTTGCCGAAATATAGGTCAAGGCACTTGACTTAAGAGAGTAAAAGTGAAGCTTTTACTCTTCTCTCTTTGCTTATTACTCGCGAAGAACAAGAGCGACCGTCGCTCAACTCAGAATAGCACAGGCAAAAGAGAAGCTTTTACTCGGCGTAGGCTTTGACTTACATGAGTGACAGAGACAGCTTGCATTATACTCCCACGCAGAAAGATCTTTCGTTGTGTTGGTGGCTGTGGCTGTGAGAAAAGAAAAAGATATACGACCCACGTGCAAAAGCTCTATGGGCTCATGGTCAAAAGCTCACGGCTATGGCACGCAAAAGCAAAACGCAAAAGAAAAAGCAGAAAAAGCAAAAACAATCACAATGACAATCAAATGCACAATAAATAAATAAATAGAAACTGATTTGTTTCTTTCACTTGACTTGCCGAATTTTCATTTCTTTCAGGAAGAGGGAATTAATTTTCGAACTATTAATTTTTCGTATCGCGGTTGGGCTATGTAATTTAAAATTCTCTTTGCATATTGCCACAACCTCTCGCGACTTCAATAAATACTTGAAACACTTAACATTAATATTAATTAACCAATGAAACGAATAGATAAATTAAGAATTACTTAAACTAACAACATTAATCCCTACTTAGATAATTTTTGGAAAACTCTGCCAATTAGAGATTTCTTTCACTTCTATTTTTCGGCTGGCCAAAGGAAAAGTTTATACACCGCCTTTGCGAGGGAAAAACACAAAAAGATCACAGCACACACTAATCGGAAAACTGTCCAGTTTTTTTGTTTTCTGATTTGATTAAATTTTCCGTTCCGCAATGGGTCAAAAATCAACATTTGCACTTTCGAATCGCCGATTGGATTTTCTTCCGCCCGTCCGTATTCTAAGCTCGACTTAGACTGGTATACAGCGGCCTTCGCTGCATGGGTGTGTGTGTGTGTGTGCTTAGTAGCTTAATAAAGCTTTTTGTTGTTGGCCGTTTTATATGTGCATTTTTTTTGAGTAATTCCAATGCAAAGAAAATCGCTGCGTTGTTTATAATTTTAATCAAGCATATTTTCCGGCTCTTATTAAATTAGGGAAAATTTTATTAGATTAACACTAAGTGCCGATTCTGATGAAAGAAGAAAAAAAAACGAAAGAAAATAAATTTTAAATAATTGTCTTTTCATCAGATCGTTGCTCAAAAATTAAAGATAAAAAAAAATACTAATAGATGTAAGTACCTATATTTTAGAAACGGCACCATAGGTCGAGTATTTTCTTTCTCCGATTTGAAAGGGCGTATCTAAGTATCGGCTTCTAACCAAAAAAAATAAAATTATAATTTCACTTGGAATTTAATGAAAGTGAGTTGAAGACTCACCCTTTTTCTGGTTGTCAAAAAAAATTAACTTTATTATAATTTTCACTGCACTGACTTTACTGATTGCCAACTTGCAACAATTTTATATATAAAAATTTTTCAGCGATTAGAGCGCGCACACAACTTGTTGCCTTGAGATTCAAGAGGAGAAAGAAAGACTGTCTACCATAATTTTTGGGTTAGGGGCATAATTTTGCGGAAATCCCTTTCCTCATATTCGCCCACTTCCAACGAATGTCCGCTTTGAGCCTAAGCAGCTGACTGCACCCTCGCCTTTGTTGCCAATTCAGCTAAGGAATTCTCACCAATAGGTGGCGTAATTTAGGAGTTCGGCCAAAACCTGACAAACAAGATACAGCAACCGGGATCATTTTGGAAACTTATACAGTTCTGTTCTTAGTAATATTTTCTAATTTCAATGAATATTTGCTAATTCTACTAGACAGAAAATTACAATTACAATTATAGAAATAACCTAATTCGGCTGAGTTGTGCTTTCTCCTTTTTTTGTTGCATACTCTAGGGGTCAGTTGATTTACAAAATGGTGGTGCATAATTTTCGGCGGCTCCATTAAAAGCTACAAGCGGTCTGTTACACACCCCCCTGCCAAAATCACACTTAGTCGGTGAAAGTGACAAAGTGGGATACCCGCTTGGAGCATTGTATAGGATATTCACTGTTTAATATCTTTTGCGTGAAACTTTCCCACTAACCTGCCTTGCAAATCTTCTAACTCATAATAGCTACTGCCAAATTTCTTTCTAACTCTGGCTTTGACAAATACTGGAGCTAACTTTGCGCTGAACCCTTTGACAAAATTACTCTGTTGAAAGTTTCGCCGATACACCTCTTGTCCCGGCTTATAGTCAACATCGCGACTTCGCAAATTATAGGTCTTCTCGTTGCGTTGATGCTGCTGTTGTATTGATTTCTGTGCCGTTTTCCTAATGAGGTCAAACGAGTCTTCTCTGTTAAAGTTTACAGTTCGGTCTTCTAACTGCTGTAGCTTTCGCAGCAACGTATACGTTTTC
Source organism: Drosophila suboccidentalis (assembly GCA_037043435.1). Taxonomy (NCBI): domain Eukaryota; kingdom Metazoa; phylum Arthropoda; class Insecta; order Diptera; family Drosophilidae; genus Drosophila; species Drosophila suboccidentalis. The sequence goes on along the minus strand of JBAMBK010000445.1, from coordinate 46,372 downwards.
CCGTCTGTAATCATGTGTTGTCCAAAAGTGACCCGATACGGACTGTCATTTATGGCCGAATGGGTACAGGACCTCAACGCACAACATATGTGGCTAAGATGTGCATCCCAGTTGGTCTGATCTGGATTTATATATGCCTTTATTGCAGCGATCACCGAGCGGTTAACACGTTCAGACGCATTTGCTTGTGGTGCATATACTGCAGTATAAGCGTGCTGCACATTATATTTTTGCAACAGAGCATTAAACTGATGTGACTTAAACTGGACTCCATTGTCCGATACTACCACTTCTGGCACCCCGAAAGTATGAAAAATGTCCTGCTCTAGAAAGCTGATGATTGCGTCGGTTGTAAATTTTTTCACTGGCTTTAGAAAAGGGAATTTTGATAGGTGGTCTAATACTATAAATATTCCTATGTTTCCTGCTTTGCTTCGTGGATATGGGCCTAGAAAATCTACATACAATTTCTGAAAAACTCTACTTGTTTCTGATGTCGCTTTCAATGGGGGTCGAAGCACACGATTTGGGTGCTTACTACACTTACAAATACCACAATTATTAATATAAGACTTAACGTCGCTAACTAAATTCGGCCAGTAAAAATACCGACGAATTTTTTCTAAGGTTTTGTTTATACCACTATGTGCTGCCAAAGGATCTTCGTGGGCCAGTTTTAAAATTTCTGGAACAAGATCTTTTGGTACCCATAATTTCCAACAGGAGTCATCTGCGATCTGTTCGCCTGGCGCGTGCTCAGCGCGACGATAAATGTAATTGTCAATCACTTTTATATCAGGCGTCTGCGTTTGATTCGCACTGATTGCATCTTTAAGTTTCTGATATTCGATGGAATTGAATTGTTCATCATTTAAGTCAATTATACTGTTTTTGCTAAGGGCTGATAAGTCTTCAGAATGTACTCGGGACAACGCATCAGGAACAACGTTCTGACTACCTTTGCGATGGAATATTTTAAAGGAGAATCCTTGAAGTTTTAGTGCCCATCTTGCCAATCTGGAGTTTAAATCTGTCTGTGACATTAGCCATTTTAGCGATGCATGGTCGGTATGAATTGAAAATTCATGGCCCTCTACATACGCTCGGAATTTCTTTACACACATTATGGCTGCCAAGCATTCTTTCTCAGTTACCGAATAGTTTCTTTGGCAACTATTTAGTTTGCGAGACATAAACGCTATGGGCACATCATTGCCCTCGCTGTCAGTTTGCATCAGCACGCCTCCAACACCAGTATGGCTTGCATCGCAATGAATTTCAAAGGGAATGGAAAAGTTGGGACTGTGTAGCACGGGAGCATTACATAATTGATCCTTTAAGTTTTCGAAGGCCTTTTGCGCTTCTTCGGTCCACACGAATTTTTTTCTCTTCTTCAGTGTATCCGATATAGCTGCAGCAATGCCAGCATAGTTTTTTATGAACTTGTGGTACCACCCTGTCGTCCCTAAAAACCTGCGTACTTGCTTTATTGACTGAGGCACTGGAAAGTCGCGAATAGCTGCTACCTTTTCTGGATCTGTTTGTATAGTTCCATATCCTATTACATGACCTAGATATTTAACTTCCTTTAAACAGAATTTACTCTTCTGGACATTGATAGTTAGTCCAGCTTGGGAAAGTCTTTCGGCTAAAGCTTTTAGAACTATCATATGTTTTTCAAATGACTCAGAGATCACCAACAAATCGTCGAGATATATAAATACCTCATTTCGGAGCGATGGCGGTATAACCTTGTCCATGAGTTTGGACATTGTCTGAGGTGCATTTGAAAGACCAAACGGCATCACCGTAAACTGATACAGAGGCCGGCCAGGAACAGTGAAAGCCGTTTTCTCCTTAGCTGTTTCTGTTAGAGGGATTTGCCAGTATGCATCTTTCAAATCGATGCTCGTAATGAACTCCGCTTTTGGCAATCTACTCAGAATCCCATCTATCAGAGGCATTGGATATGCGTTTTTCACAGTAACATTATTTACTTTCCTGCAATCTATGCACAATCGAACCTTTCCAGGTTTCTGCACCAGCACAACAGGGGAGCTCCATGGGCTATTCGATTCCTCAATTACGCCGAGAGCTAACATGCGGTCTAACTCCTGATACATTAGCTTTTCTACTGCAGGCGACACTGCATAATGGCGTTGTTTAATCGGACTGCACTCTGTAACTTCAATATCATGATATATTAACCCTGTTTTCCCCAATCCTTTTTCAGCAAAAGACGGAAACTTTCGTACTGTTTCAATTAATTCCTGTTTTTGCTGTTCGCCTAAGGGAATTTGTAAAGGATCCGTAAAGTCTATGCTGGATATTAAACAAGAATGTTCTTTGTTAAGAAGAAATAAAGGTAAAAGATCAAAACTTCTCCAAAAATCTATGCCTAAGTACAATGATTGTGCTAAGCTGGGAACTAAATAAAAAGATAAGCTTTTCGACACACCTCTAAAATTGACGTCAGTTTTAATTACACCTATTATGTTCTGACCTTGGCCGTCTGCAGTGCGTACATTGGCCTTTAATGGTTTATAATCCGTCTTATTTTCAATCAGTTCATGAGCAAATTTTCCCCCAATACAACTTATGGAAGCGCCAGTGTCCATGAGTCCACTGATAACTTTTCCAAGTAGTGTTATCTTGGCATAAGGTCGAAGATCACCATAGTTGCTAATAACGGAGGATAAAACTGCTTTTTTCAATTCTTTTTGTTGTTGCCAATGAGCTGTTTGGCGTTTCTGATCTCTACTTTTTTCTATAATCAAATGCTGCGAACGCTCTGGCAATGGTACGGCTGAGTTTTGGGATCTGTCAGGTGAAGAATGGAGTTGATTTGCATCATGCTCAATTACTCTGTGTTCGTCGCTCTGGTAATCAGTTTGCGTGCACTGTGTAAAGGTGCACGCTGACGATCGTTTTTTGAGCCACATTTTGGGCACGATGGCCTGTATGTGTCACGCTTGCCACACCCATAGCAAAATATAGTTCTTTCCGCTACACAGTCTTGATAACGATGACCGTTCTTGCCACAATTCCAACAGGACAATGTCAGTGCTTCAATATCTAGACTGACGGACTCTTCTTCATCGCTGTCGTTGCCGGTTTGCACCGTGACTTCGCTAATATGGCGTCTAGCCACAACACGGGGAGTGGAAGAACTACTCGGGGTTATGGTATTAATAAAACGTTCGCGAGTACGAACTACCTGCCGCAGCTGAACAATATTATCGATAGGTACGTGGAGAATTTCATGTTGAATATCCGGCAACAGATTTGCTCTTAGTACCTCGAGCAAAGCTTGTTCACTCATTGGGTGTATTAGCCTGTCTGCTATAGCTACTATCGCCTCATAAAATTGATCGAACGGTTCATTGATTTTCTGCTTTCGCTGAGTAATAGCGGTGCGTATCTCATGGTCAGTTCGACCGTCTTTAAATTGCGCTTTTAATGCTATGCGCAAATCTGCCCAACGTACAACTGGAACGCTCTTATGATACCGCCAGTACCATTCGCTACCACTACCTTCGAATAAATTGCTAGCATAGCGAGATAACAACTCAAATTGCCGTCTAGCGTTGCATCGTGAGAGCTTCCACTCGATAGAGAAAGTCATCTATTGAAACTTTGGATTGCCCTGAGAAACGCAATTTCCAGTTAAATATTGCATTTGAACTGATTCTGTTCGGGACTAAGGGACGCGTTCGACCACAGGAGAATAAATGTTATTGATTGCTCGTGCCGTGAAATAACTGCTCGAAACTTTGATGCTGCTGCTCTGGTGGAGACGATCTATCCACAGGTCGAGAGGCTTCAGAATGGGCAGCAGAAGCTAACGTCATTCGTTGGAAGCCAGTTTCTATTGTTTGGGCCAGCAATTGCGTTTGTTGAGCCAATGCTGAAGCCAATGCATTACTAATTGCTTGTTGTAAGACACTGGCTAGCGCGTTCTGATCTACAGCTGATCTGGTATCCATATTACTACCTTGCTCTGCTGGATTAGGGATTTCTGGATTTGGTTCTGATTGAGTTAATTGTCCTTGTTGCTCTCTCTCTGATTGCGAACGTGCCCCTTGCCCCTGCATAGCACCAGCTTGAGCGCTCGTGCTTGCTGCAGCACTTGATGCAGGTCCCTTTGACTGCGCTCTGGTTGTGATTGGTGGCATTGCTAAAGCTTTTGAACTTGGTTGCGGCAGCTGTCTAGATACTCTGACCAAGTAAATGTCAGATCGACTAAGACTTCAAACTAATTTTTGACTTCTATTAAAGACATGATAGTTGATACTCTATCTCAAGTACCATTCGACTTCTTTTACAAGAACAAATAGTTCAGATGTCTTATGATTTCTGGACTCAAACTACAGATAGAAATATTCAAAAATATTATTTCGACCATGCTTAAAGAATAAATAACGTTCGATGTCTTATGAAAGAAATGAAAGTACAAAACCACTAACAGTTCAAAGTAATTATTCTGGAAACCATGCAAAACCAAAGAGAGTGAAATAGAAAATCTATTTCTTGACCTCAAAGAAAATGAAGAGTAACAAAAAAAACTGTAGGGAATGCGTCAGCTTCAGATTGACCGGCATGAACGTAGCTCTGAGCCACGAACCATGTTCCAGGGACGACCTGAAGTTGCCTGATTCGAAAAAAAAAGATTAATTAATGAAGAGTAGAGAAAAGAAGAGAAGAAATGGAAAAGTTAAACTATTTCTGTACAAAATTAACGCCTATGTGTAAGTAGATTCCGGTTATACAGCTATGTAGAAGCTAGTATAATTCCTGGAGATCTCACAGTAGCGTGTTAACTAAAACCTTTTCTAGTTTGGTTCTCACAGATATTTTGAATCTGTGAGTTCTCAACAAACTAATAGTTTTTAGCTAAGGACAAGTGGACTTGGGAGTGGGAGTTGGGTTAGGATATAAGTCACTGGATGATATTGACTCGATGAGAATAAATTAATACCTCAGCGCAAAACGAGTTCAGTTCAAATAACTAACATATCCAAATCTAAATCTCGATTCGGCCTCACGTTCGGGCGCCAAATAAAATATAATAATAATATAATTACTGTAACGAATAACGATCGCTTTTTGTTGAGAGCGGTTGGGGGTGTAATCCAGGACCGGAGTATGCGCTTGCTTCCACAGCTATTGCTCAACGACATGAGAGTGGGTTATTGTTTTAACCGTCGGATACATTGCTCCATTTCATCTTATTATACTTCATTAAAATATCGCATACTGTTTTTACAAAATTAGGGAAATAGGAGGGAAACTAGGAGTAGTACAGGAGACAATAAGATAGTGAAGGAAGTGAAGATTAAGGACAAAAGAAAATTGGGCTACTTCTTATCGGTGCATTGGTGTTTGATGCACCTGCCCTCCCTGCCATGATCCTGTATTTAGCCAATAACAAATGTAAGGCAGGATCCCAATAATAGCCTTGGATTGGCTACCTCCCCTCCTCTCGGAAATGCATGGCTCCAGAAAAATACTGCAGAATTTAAGCGAACATATCTATATTTATGACCTTAATAATGCAACACATATCGATGAACAACGAAAGACAGGAAAACTTAGTAACAATACATTTGCAAGTTTTTATGAGCTGCTGTAAATGAGGACTAGTATAAATGTAAATATATAATTATAATATAAAAATTAAATTAAATATGATCCTGCATACAATTATTTTATATAATATTAATAAGTTGGGTATATATATATACTATTGGTGGTAATACACAAAAAGATAATAGATACGAAAATTAATTTTTTTATCCCGCGAAAAGTGATTTTTAAAAATTAAACATTTATAGGCAGCTGTTAAGCCTTTAATTTGCGCATTAGTGTAATTGATTTTAATTGCAAGAACAGCTGATCGCTTGCATTGCTTGTGCTTGCCGAAATATAGGTCAAGGCACTTGACTTAAGAGAGTAAAAGTGAAGCTTTTACTCTTCTCTCTTTGCTTATTACTCGCGAAGAACAAGAGCGACCGTCGCTCAACTCAGAATAGCACAGGCAAAAGAGAAGCTTTTACTCGGCGTAGGCTTTGACTTACATGAGTGACAGAGACAGCTTGCATTATACTCCCACGCAGAAAGATCTTTCGTTGTGTTGGTGGCTGTGGCTGTGAGAAAAGAAAAAGATATACGACCCACGTGCAAAAGCTCTATGGGCTCATGGTCAAAAGCTCACGGCTATGGCACGCAAAAGCAAAACGCAAAAGAAAAAGCAGAAAAAGCAAAAACAATCACAATGACAATCAAATGCACAATAAATAAATAAATAGAAACTGATTTGTTTCTTTCACTTGACTTGCCGAATTTTCATTTCTTTCAGGAAGAGGGAATTAATTTTCGAACTATTAATTTTTCGTATCGCGGTTGGGCTATGTAATTTAAAATTCTCTTTGCATATTGCCACAACCTCTCGCGACTTCAATAAATACTTGAAACACTTAACATTAATATTAATTAACCAATGAAACGAATAGATAAATTAAGAATTACTTAAACTAACAACATTAATCCCTACTTAGATAATTTTTGGAAAACTCTGCCAATTAGAGATTTCTTTCACTTCTATTTTTCGGCTGGCCAAAGGAAAAGTTTATACACCGCCTTTGCGAGGGAAAAACACAAAAAGATCACAGCACACACTAATCGGAAAACTGTCCAGTTTTTTTGTTTTCTGATTTGATTAAATTTTCCGTTCCGCAATGGGTCAAAAATCAACATTTGCACTTTCGAATCGCCGATTGGATTTTCTTCCGCCCGTCCGTATTCTAAGCTCGACTTAGACTGGTATACAGCGGCCTTCGCTGCATGGGTGTGTGTGTGTGTGTGCTTAGTAGCTTAATAAAGCTTTTTGTTGTTGGCCGTTTTATATGTGCATTTTTTTTGAGTAATTCCAATGCAAAGAAAATCGCTGCGTTGTTTATAATTTTAATCAAGCATATTTTCCGGCTCTTATTAAATTAGGGAAAATTTTATTAGATTAACACTAAGTGCCGATTCTGATGAAAGAAGAAAAAAAAACGAAAGAAAATAAATTTTAAATAATTGTCTTTTCATCAGATCGTTGCTCAAAAATTAAAGATAAAAAAAAATACTAATAGATGTAAGTACCTATATTTTAGAAACGGCACCATAGGTCGAGTATTTTCTTTCTCCGATTTGAAAGGGCGTATCTAAGTATCGGCTTCTAACCAAAAAAAATAAAATTATAATTTCACTTGGAATTTAATGAAAGTGAGTTGAAAACTCACCCTTTTTTCTGGTTGTCAAAAAAAATTAACTTTATTATAATTTTCACTGCACTGACTTTACTGATTGCCAACTTGCAACAATTTTATATATAAAAATTTTTCAGCGATTAGAGCGCGCACACAACTTGTTGCCTTGAGATTCAAGAGGAGAAAGAAAGACTGTCTACCATAATTTTTGGGTTAGGGGCATAATTTTGCGGAAATCCCTTTCCTCATATTCGCCCACTTCCAACGAATGTCCGCTTTGAGCCTAAGCAGCTGACTGCACCCTCGCCTTTGTTGCCAATTCAGCTAAGGAATTCTCACCAATAGGTGGCGTAATTTAGGAGTTCGGCCAAAACCTGACAAACAAGATACAGCAACCGGGATCATTTTGGAAACTTATACAGTTCTGTTCTTAGTAATATTTTCTAATTTCAATGAATATTTGCTAATTCTACTAGACAGAAAATTACAATTACAATTATAGAAATAACCTAATTCGGCTGAGTTGTGATTTCTCCTTTTTTTGTTGCATACTCTAGGGGTCAGTTGATTTCCAAAATGGTGGTGCATAATTTTCGGCGGCTCCATTAAAAGCTACAAGCGGTCTGTTACATTGGGCTTAGAAGCTTTTAGAGATATTGCCTAAGCAATTCTTCTTATTAATTTATTTCCTGCGCAGGACTTTTGTCTACTTGTATATATGGTAGTGACTTTTTTTTTTCTTTGACATGTTTGGGTTTTTTGTTTTTTTTTTTGTGTAATTTTTGGTAATGCATTAGAATGCATTAAAATCATTCTTGGTTCTTTTTTTTTATTTTTAATTTTCGGTATTCCTTGGAATCCATTAAAATCATTACTTTACGAAATATTAAAATGGTTTTTAAAACAAAAAATTTTCTTTTTATTTGTAATTTCTCCTTTTTTTTTGGTAGTTCTTGATAACATCAGAAGATGTTGAACTATTAATTTAATTAATTACATTTGAATGTGATTGGAAATTCAACGAATTGGAAGGACCTGCCGGACAGACGTTGGATCCGCTCGCAGCCTGGGACGGCTCCGAAGTCAGTCCCGCTAGAGGGAGATCATCGCTCGCGGGTGCGGTTTTTTCCGCCGTCTTTTTCAATCCGCTAACGGGGATTTTCCCGAAGCGGAAGAAAAGCTGGTGACCTCTGGTCACTATTTCTTCCCTGGCCATCTCATCGATGCCAAGTACCAGCAGGGCTCCTCCTCCTTCCTCCTTTCTTGAGATGACCCTCCATGCGTCAGTCTCGATCTTGTTCTGGTTACTCAGCATAACCAGCAAGTCATCGGTTTCCCTGTCCGCACTTCTCGGCAGGTAGAGCGTGATGTTATGGGGTGACGGGATGTCATCCCCCATCCTGCAGTCAAGGGGTACGCCCTTCCACGTGTGTAGCTTTGTTACTACCGTCGACAGCCAGTCTGCGGAGTTCTGGTCTGTGCAGTCAATAACCAGGTGGCCCACCCGGAAATGGATGCCAACAAAGGATACGGCAGTGTTCCAACCTGTCAGAATGATCTGATCCAGGATGGCCTCCTCGAGCGCGGAAAGGTCCCCGCGACTGAGAATTAACTGGGGATAATCCGCAGGCAACACGGCCACCTTCACCTTTCTCGCGACAGCCGCGTAAGACGCGCGAGGCTTAGTGGGCGCCGAGGAGGTGGACTCCCTGGTTATTGTTTCAGCTGCTGTTGCTGCTGCTGTTGCTGTTGCTGCTGCTGTTGCTGTTGCTGCTGCTGCTGCTGACGTGCTGGGACGCTCATCCAGAGCTTCATGCCGTCTTGATTTTGGAGCTTTGTGCTCTGCTCCGATAGGTGTCGTCGCAGCAGGTCTTTGAGCAGTTTGCTCCGCCGCGCGCATCCTTTTAGGGGTGTCGGTTGGCGGTGTAAGCGCACTACTCGACCTTTTGCTTGCCCTATCTTCTGATGTCGCCGGTCTAGGTTCCTTGGCCTTGGCCAGCGCATGCTCCTGAGTCATCCCCTGCTGGAGATACCGGATGTACCATTTGATCCGAGATCCACAGAGTTCACGCCTGTGGGGATCGTCTAGTCCACCCGGTTCTCCTCGGCCCGGCAGGAGATCCTTTTTCGCAGGCGGTGTTCACGGCGTGGTCGTTGTCCTCCGTGACCGCAACGGTCGGGATGGTCCTACCGTGCTCCTTTGCGAGTGTTTCCGCGACGTTTGCAGACTTGGCCGTCTTTGCTGTGCCGGTGGCACTCTCCTATTTGAAGCCGGAGCTCGGCTGCGTGGAGGATGTTCTACCACGTTGGAGGGCCGCTCCCTATCAAGGTTACGGTCCTCAAAGTGTCTTGCAACACTTTCCGCAGGGAGATCCTGCGGGAGTTTCATGTTTTTATTATTTTTCTTATCCATGAGGTTCCCACGAGTAGCGCGACAAGGGTGAGGTCCATCCGAGCAGAGGTCCGCATGCCCGGATAAGGCTGATTAGAACAGGCGGTCGCCACTTGCCTGAGCCCACCGTTAGCGACTGAGCTAGTTTTTGACCCGGGCCCCCAGCCAGGCTGACTCTCAGCACGGTACGAGTAACACTCTTAGTCCGGCCCGGAGTGAGATAAGGGGAGAGGATGAGGTAGGTACTTGTGAGGGAGTTTGGGGGTGTGTGAGGCTATGCTTTAAAGGCGGCAACACAAACGACTTGTCGGTACGATGATCGGTATCGTACCCGCTGTTTGTCCGGGACTACTTATTACGGGGTAGACCCGCTATTCGCAGCTAACCTCCCCGAGGGGTGGCTGTTCGCTATCCGCAACCCGCGACCCGCCTGGTGGCCTCAGCTGAGCCCCCTCCAAACCATCTCACAAGTTCTTCGGAACAGGCTTTGTATATGTACAGGGTTGCCCATATTCGACGGACCCATGTTTTTTTAAAAAAAATCAAAGAAAAAAATAAAAATTTGGCGGTTGGCAATCTTAATCATTTAATTTGTTCCAAGTAGATTTGTTTACATCAATTTTTGAATATGATATCTCTCAAATGGCCGCCTCTGGCGTTGATGGCGTATTGTGCCCTTTTTGCAGCATTTTCCATCGTTTTCGCCAACATTTCGGCCGGAATAGCGGCTATTTCTTCACGAATGTTGTCCTTGAGCTCTTCTACGGAGCTTGGCTTGTTAACGTAAACCTTTGACTTCAAATATCCCCACAAGAAGAAGTCAGGCGGCGTCAAATCGGGCGAACGCGGTGGCCAGTCCAAATCACCACTTTTCGACATCAAACGGCCCAATGACCGTTTTCGCACTAACGCCGCACCAAACTGTGACTTTTTCGTCATGAAGAGGCACTTCTTCAATCTCCTGAGCATTTTCAGTGGCGTAAATACGGCAATTTTGCTTATTTACGGTCCCATTCAATGTGAAATGGGCTTCATCGGACATGATAATTTTGTTCTAAAATTGCTCGTCATCTTCGGCCATTAAATTTCAACTATTTCAGAGCGCTCGCGTGGCGTTTATTGTTCCATGGTAAAAATCTGCTTGGACTGACGCTTCAAACGCGGTATGTCATTAAGCGATCTGACATCTCTGTCAAAAGTTATGGAGTTGCCAGATGGGTCCGTCGAATATGGGCAACCCTGTATAATTACATTAAAAATTCGCGTGCTGATTAAACACAATCACACAATCGATTGGACAGACAGGAAAGATAAATAAAAAGACGTAAAATCGACTAAATATTGCACACATAGATATTGCACTGTTGCCACACAAGCTGATGTGGTTGTTAAGCTGCGCAGATGTTGTCACGACAGCTTATTGCCCACCCTACCATGATCATCTGGGCCGCAAGACCAAATTAGTGGCCTATGATCCCTTTTACAACCGAAAGATTTAACCTACTTCCATACTACGACGAGGCATGGCTTCCCAATGTTGAGCGAATTAGAACATATTAAAATTCAATATAAAACTTATTTATTAAACTACAAAGATTCATGATTCCAAAACAAATTTAAGCCTCTATATCCAAAAAGGCTAACAGTAATGATATAATCCATAACAAATTAAAACATTAAATATAAAAGGGATTCTAACATAAAATAATAAATAAAAAAAAAATTAAATATAAATAGAAAATAAATTAAAATAATAAAGAAAGAAACAATTTAAAGGCAATACCATATAGCTAACATGACATGATTTTTCCTTTAACTAAACGCAAAATTGTTTAAAAATTGTTCAGCATTTAAATATTATATTTCAACAGCTGTTGAAGTTCTAAAACTGTAATACGTTCATATTCAGTTACCCTCAAACTGTGAACGATTTGACCCAGAAACAAAATTTTCAAGGTTACTCTCTTTTACTTGTTTTGTATTGAAATTTGTATTCTGTTCTTTCTCTTTGGTTTGCTTTTGTTTTCCTTTTGCATGCACTTTAATAAAATAATTTAAGAGTGTCACTTACGTACATACCATCCATCTCCAAAAGCGCTTTTATTGATGAGAGGCGACGAAACTGAGGTAATTGCTGTAACACAAAAAATAAAATCACAAAGGCACAAGAAAAAAAAATGAAAAGAAAAGAAGAGGCATAGCCTGAGCTATGTTTTTTTTTTCTCACTCCAACAATTGCTCACTTTTTTTCTTATGTGCGGTTAAAATCGGCTCTCGTCGCCAATATGGCGGTCGCCAAACGGATTGAAAAAAAAAAAAACCACCAAAGAAAAGAAAAGATGAAAAATAAGATATATCGAGGAACAGACAATTGAAAATTCGCACTTGAAAACTAAGTCCGATTTAAAAGAAAAATCATCTGAGCACAACTTGTAAATTTAACAAATTTAACGCCAATTTTGCGTTTTAGTGGCATACTTGCCTAAAGCGAACATGTTGCAGGCGTCTGCCTCTACTTAACCCTACTTTGGGTGCTTCTTCACTATTTAACTTAATTATTCTTTTTTCTTGCATTAACACTATGTTAATAACACTAATTTAGCCAGGATGGCATACGCAGAAAAAAAGTAGAAAAAAAATGTCTGTGGTTATACCACAGATATCCCGGTTTAAAAATCGGCAGCTTCTCCGTCCCGACGTTTGCTGCAGAGGCGCGAATTAGAACTAATTCGTCCAAGCTGCCGCGGCGCTCTTCTCTCTCCTTTGATCCCACAATTGCATGCGGCGAATTTGCGATTACTGAGAGCGCAATTAAATGTCTTCAGAGAGGATTTTTGCCAGCTGTTTTGTTGCTGTTTTCATTCGGCGAATGCTTCCCAACTATTGCAGGCTGCTAATATGGCAGCAATTGAATTAGCACTTCAAATATATAGAATGCACTAAGTGCCAATTCTGCAATTACAAAAACAGAAAAAACAATGTCCTACAAATCTGCCCAAATTCTACAGGAGAGACAAAAAAAATGTTGGCCAACTTACCGCTTATTTGCGTTTGGCACTTATTAATTAATTTAAAGCGGCCAAGCGGCTGCCTTTTCCGTGATTTAAAATACACAATGATTATATATTATTATATTGTGTTATTATCAGAGCTCGCAAATAACAGTTGACCGTTTTTTTCTTTGCGATCTACTCACGAAAATAACCGAAAAAAAACACACGGGCTTGCTCTTTGTCTGAGCAGAACAATTCGGTTTTTTTTTTTTTCGGTTGAGTTTTCTCAGTTGAACTAATCTAATAACTTATTATATATGTATATTCTTTTTAATTCAAGACTTGACGAATGAAAAATTAACTTCGACTTTGCACTTGGCGCGGTTTTAGTTTTTCGCACTGTTAATTTTCTCAGAGAAACAACCTTCTCGTTTGACGACTAGAATAAAAAGAGGATGACAGTAGAGGGATTCTCATACAGGAAAACTAATAACAGAGAAAGTGGGCCATACGCCATTTCCAAATAATTAACATAGAAATTCTCTCACTCCATTTCCACTTGTTACCAACTTTTTCTACCGCTTATGGACAATAGGGGCGTTAGTAAAAGTTACGATATTCGCAGATATTCGTCACCAAATTCTGTTGCATACTTTCAGCCGGTTAGAATAATAAATTTTTCAAGCGTCGCACAGTGGTTCCTCCCATAGGCCAAAAATAAAAAAGTCCAAGTTAAAATTTGGACTTTAAATGTGTCAACACTGTTTTAGAGTTGGTCTAGCTATTAAACTGTATTCTTGTTTTTGTTTTGCTCTAGCTGTCCTCTTCAAGAATAGCATCAAAAGAGACAACATAAATTATTTTGGTATTGCAGCGTGAGCAACTTGCAAGTAGAGCTGTTAATAAAAAAATTAAGAACCCATTAAAAACAAAGTTATTGTGCGATGGAAGGGTTTAATTTTATAAATAAAGGTATTATCTATATTTGCTAGCAACGGGAACAAAGCTATCTCTAGGCCTCCAGCTATATGTGTGCCAAATGTCAACAATCCCGCTTCTATGGAACGAGCACTGGATTCGTGCGTTGGTGAAAACAACTACAGTATTCGCACATCTAAGTTTGGTGTGTCAAGGATATACTCAGTCAACTCTGACGCTTTCCGAGCAACTGTGAAACAATTGACAGCACTCAATTGTCAATTCTGGCACCACCAACTTAAGGAAGATAAGCCTTACAGGATTGTCATCAAGGGAGTTAATGCAAATGTGCCCAAAGATCAAATAAAGCAGGCTCTTGCTGACCACGGTTTTGAAGCCCTAAATATATATTGCCCAAGAAAGGCAGATTGGCGCAACGTTCAGGTCAATGAGAAGGACGATGAAGCAACGATCAACCACAAGACTCGGCAAAATCTATTTTTTGTCAATCTCAAACAAGGGCCGAATGTGTCTGAGGCTTTGAAAATAACTCAACTCAGCAGATACAGAGTCTCTGTGGAGCGCGCTTCTCGGAGAAAAGAAGTATTACAATGTCTGAGATGCCACATTTTCGGCCACTCCAAAAACTACTGCGTTCAGGATCCAATCTGTGGCAAATGCGCTGGCTCTCACATGACTGGCTCCCTACTTTGCACCACTGAAAACTATTTGTGCGTCAATTGCGGTGGAGATCACGCTTCAACAGACAAAGTCTGCCCAGTCAGGAGAGAAAAACTTAGGAAATTGAAACCGAGCCCAAGGCTTCCTCTTACTGGCAACACTGACAGACCAATATACAACCACGGTCCCTCTCGAGGCTTTATTCCGGCTGAGACTGTTAGATGCAATATGTCTTACGCAGATGTTGCTCGTCCCAACAGGGCTGAGCTAAGTCCAAGGGCTGATAACCACTCCCAGCGTGAATCAAACTCACTGCCTGACAAGAAGTTCCTTGCGTTGGAGAACTCCATACGGGAGATCAACACTAGAATGGACCAATTATTCAAGTTGGTTCAAGAAACTATGGAGGCGAACAAGGCCTTTCGAGAATTGGTCCAGGTTCTCGTTTCACGCATACCGAAATGATGCAACAAACCATAAAAATCGGATTGTGGAATGCACGGGGACTAGTCAGGGGCTCTGAAGAGCTTCGGTTATTTCTCAGTGCACATAATATAGACGTCATGTTTGCCACAGAGACACATATGAGAGAAGGACAGCGTGTCTTCCTGCCAGGATATACCACCTACCATGCTTTCCACCCCAGCGGTAACAGCAGAGGTGGCGCCTCAGTCATTGTGCGCTCTAGCATGAGCCACAGCCCTCAGCCTCCCATCTCAACAAACGACAGGCAGATAGCAAGAGTGAATCTACAGACATTGGAGGGGACCGTCACAGTCGCGTCCTTGTATCTCCCACCCAGAGAGCGGTGGACTAAAGCGGAATTTGAATCCCTGTTTGCAATGCTTGGTAACAAATTCATTGCAGGTGGTGATTACAACGCCAAGCACGCATGGTGGGGTAATTCACGAGCTTGTTCCAGAGGAAACCTGCTGCAGGAAGTCGTAGCGAATGGCCAGTACCAGATCCTAGCAACGGGAGAGCCTACTTTCTACTCATCCAATTCCCTAATATCCCCATCAGCGCTAGATTTCTATGTAATCAATGGATTCACCATGAGCAGGCTCAATGTGCGAACGCTCCATGAACTTTCTTCGGATCATACTCCTCTTCTGGCTGATTTACACGCCACGCCACTGATCATGCCACAACGTTCTTGTCTACTTCCACGTAGTGCTAATGTTGAAATTTTCAAGGCCCAACTGGAGCAGCTGAGTGACCAAAATTTCGAAATTCAAGATGCTGAAGATATCGATAACGCCATTAATATTTTTATGAGCAACCTGAAGCAAGCTGCAGCAAGATCTGCACCTCAGAATCAGCAATATCTGGATGAACCAAAACCGCCCCAGCTTCCGATTGTAATCGCTGAGCTTCTTCGACTCAAACGTAAAGTTAGAAGGGAGTATGCAAGAACAGGCGATGCCAGAATCCAACAGATTCACAATAGGCTGGCCAATCGACTACATAAAGTGCTGGCTCGCAGGAGGAAGCTTCAAATTGACAACCTGTTGGATAGCTTGGGCACCGATGCCTCTACAAATTACTCTCTGTGGAAAATTACTAAAAGGTACAAGACCCTGGCTACACAGAAATCGGCTATAAGGGACCCTGCAGGAGGCTGGTGCCGCACTAGCCTTGACAAAACAGAAGTGTTTGCGAATAATCTTGAGCAACGATTCAGGCCGCACGACTTCGCCCCAGAGAGTCACTGTCGGATGATTATGGAGTCGCTGGAGGCACCGTTCCAAATGGCTTTGCCCACCAATTCTGTCACATTGGACGAAGTGAAGCAACTGGTGTCCAAGCTAAAACCCAAGAAAGCTCCTGGCTAGGACCTTCTTGATAATAGAACCATAAGACTCCTACCAGATCAAGCTCTATTGTTTCTAGTGCTTATCTTCAACAGCGTTCTACGTGTGGGATACTTTCCAAGAGCCTGGAAGTCAGCCAGCATAATTATGATTCTTAAGCCTGGAAAACAATCAACTGATGTGGACTCCTACAGACCGATCAGTCTTCTCCCCTCGCTGGGCAAAATCATGGAGAGGCTGATCTTGAACAGATTGCTCAATGTTGAGGCTGTCACTCTTGCGATCCCTAAATTTCAGTTTGGATTCCGAATACAGCATGGAACTCCAGAACAACTGCATAGAGTAGTCAACTTTGCGTTAGAGGCCTTGGAGGAAAAAGAGTACGCGGTTGCAGCTTTTCTTGACATACAGCAAGCTTTCGATAGGGTGTGGCACCCTGGCCTTCTCTACAAAGCCAAGAGCCTTTTAACACCACAGCTGTTCCAGCTCGTAAAGAGCTTCTTAGAAGGGCGCACATTCCGAGTGACCGCCGATGGATGCAAGTCCTCCATTAAATTAATCGAAGCGGGTGTTCCTCAAGGCACTGTTTTGGGCCCCACCTTATACTCAATTTTTACTGCAGATATGCCAACTCACACAGCAATCACATCAGTTGACGAATGTGATACCCTAATCGCGACCTACGCCGATGACACTGCGGTGCTCACGAAAAGCAGTTGTATACGCCTAGCCAGGGATGCACTGCAGGAATATTTGGACGCATTTCAAGATTGGGCAAGGAACTGGAATGTGTGCATCAATGCAGACAAATGTGCAAACGTGACATACACAAATAGAGTGCAGAGCTGCCCTATTGTCTCACTCAACGGTAGAGTGCTAGAACATTCGTTGGAGCACAAATATTTGGGTGTCATCCTGGACAGATGTCTTACCTTCGAGAAACATGTTTTGTCGCTGCAGCACGCATATAGAACCAAGGTAAAAAGGATGTCATGGTTACTCTCCTCCAAAAACAAGCTGTCGCTGGAAAATAAGGTCAGGATATACAAGTGTATATTAGCCCCTAGCCTCTTCTATGCCATACAGGTGTATGGCATCGCAGCCAAGACGCACCTGAATAAGATCCGTGTACTACAAGCAAAGACGCTGAGAATGATTTCTGGAGCTCAATGGTACATGAGAAATAGCAACATCGAGCGCGACCTTAAGGTGCCTAAAATAGGAGACAGGATCCAAGAGATTGCCAAAAAATACACGGAGAGGCTGGGAGCTCATCCAAACAGCCTAGCTAGACGCCTTAATACTGCTCGCCAAAGAGTAAGGAGAAGACTAAAGCGCCACCACCCTCAAGACCTCCCGGACCGGGTCTTGACATAAAGTCCCTGAAATCCCACATTTATCCCAATACACCACTCAATCCTCCCACCTTATAAATTAACTTTAAATCATTTCTTTATGTCATTTTGGTAAATAGTTTTTGTTTTAGTTAAATTTCTGATTTGTTTAAGTTACCTAATAAGGTAGCAGGACACCTGTCTTTGTTAAAATCATTTCATTATATTTTATAATAAAAAAAAAAAAAAAAAAATATCTATATTTATACAACAAAAAGTATATGTACTTCCTGCTGTGTTTTGTGTAAATCTGTATTGTGTTAAGTACATTATTTTAGACGTTCTGTGTTTGTCTTTGCTGTGTTTCGTTCGAGTTTTCGTTATGAAGGTAAAATCAGGAATCAAAAAATCTTTTTGTATATTATTAAATAACATTTGAAGATTATGTGATATTAATTTCAAGTGCCAATAGGCGCCTAGGCTCTTGCTATATACAAAAAGCTAAATCTATATTTTCGACCAATCCTTCTTATGACAGCTATATGCTATAGTGGTCCGATGTCAACCAAACTTGATCAGGATGTATGGGACCATCCCATATGCATATTCTGTTCGTTTGGTGAAGATTTCTTAAACAACAAAAAAGTTTCTCATACTATGGCTTAATGTTCGACTGATCGTTCGTATGGCAGCTATATGATATAGTATTCCGATTTCAACCAAATTTGGTCAGGAAAAAGGAGATCATCTTATATACATATTCTGTTAGTTTGGTTCAGAAGTCTCAAACAACAAAAAATTTTTCATACAAACACCTGATTTCAGACCGATAGTTCATATGACAGCTATATGATATGGTGGTCCGATCCGGCTGATTTTTTTACATAATCTTACTATAAATTTATAAAAATTTTGTGTTAAGTTTCAAGCCTCTACCTCAACTAGAAGTATTTTTGTGCGTCGCTACAATGAACGAATTCCAAAAAATTGTTTTGCATCCACACCAGGGCTCTCTGTACTTGTTCTAGGCCTGCCGGCCGACAAGGTTAGAGCTGATCGCTAGTGTGGATGACGATATGTGGTTATTATTTAAAACTAGTTTAACCAATCTATAGGACAAAAGAAAGACCATTTAGAATGATGCCAAATAATGCAATTTATATTGCAGAACATACTTTTTCAGCGAAATCATAAAGACCCAAAAATGGCGGCAGCGGCTGCACCACGAAAATTGTGGTTTTTAAAATTTCCCAAAAATATAAAATTTTCAGCTTCTGGGGTGGGCGCAATGTCTAAATAATAAATTCTCTTTGATTAAACCAATATGGGATCGTTTCCCCTTCAAATACAATATTCACCTCTAATGCAATTCCAATTGGCAAGGGAACTTGCACACAGCAAGCAGCGAAAAAGTCAAACAGGAAAAGAGAGCGACTGCGGCCGCATGGCGAGCTTTTATATCGCTCAATTCCAATAAGCGCAGCTTTGCACTCCGATATTGGAATGCAACTGCAGAGGGGTATTGATAAGTAATCGCTACTGCGAGCTTTCCACTATCGTATGCAGCGCAACGAAAAGCTGTTTGCTTTGGTTTTATTGCATGCGATCAGTGACTCGTAAACTGTAAGCGATAAAACGAAACCATTTAAATGACAAAAAAGACTACCAAAACGGCAACCGTTACAGCTTCGAGTTTTAATGCTTGTTGTGAAAAGCATACGCTGCAGTCTCGTGTCAATTTGAGCCGTATGTGCCAAGACAAAGGAAACGGCTATCTCTTCCAATGTCATCGTTTTCCAGTTCGTTGGCAGTGACGTCACGAGTCAGCTTACATATGCGGACAAACATTTACTTGCATTCTTCCGTCCGTTGAGAAGGTTCAGCAAGATGGCGGCTGGCGTCTCAAAGCCCTCATAACGATTCACAAACAATTCTTTAAATTCCGGCCAAGTTATTCCAGCGAAGCAGATCTGGGATAGCCACTGTGAAGCGCCTTCAATCATTACCAGCGCGCTGCCTTCCAGTGGATGCTCGGTCAATATCATATCAGCCGTTTTGCACCAAGCAGCGGCGTCGGCTCCAGTGGCGTCAGGGTTGAAGGTTAGCAGAATTGTGCTGCGTAAGCTTGCTGCCGGTGTCTGCATCGTCTTGAACATCTCGATGAATTTTTTATTTTATGCTTCTAATATTGTCTGCAACACGTTGTCAGAATGCTCTTGTGGCTCAGGTGATCCCACTTCTGATGTAGAAGCGTCCATAGATTTTTCTTCATTATTGGCTATTTTGATTTCTAATTCTTTTGCTGTAAGCGCAGCGAGTCGCTAATTGTGTCTCTTCCTTTACAATGTGCAGACTGATTTCTGATTTTTAGTTCTCGCCTCAGTCTCACCGCTCGTGCCTCTCATTTCAAACTCTACAAACTCTTTCCTTGTATTTCATACTTACAACAACAATTGCGGCACACTCGGCCGAGGCGACTACTTCGCTCTCGAACCTCCCTCTCAGCATATGCGAAATAGCCTTGACATTTTATTTACGCGTTTCTTTTTCTCTCTTTATTCTTTTCTTCACTTTATTCTTTTCTTCACACTATTCTAATGTTTAACATGGTGATGTTATGTTACTGTGATATTTAACATAGTTTTATACAAATAATAATGGTATGCTTCTGTTACATTTAACATATCTCTAATACAAATAATGTTATATTTTCTTTAAATAAAATTAAATTAAATCTCTGACATATATACAGTTTGTCAAGAAACACATTACACACCCTAAAAAATGTAATATTTTGACATCTAATAAGAAAATAATAGCTTATTATATATATTTCGAAAGGTTATTTAATTTCCGTTCGAATGATTCAAAAATTTCCTTATCCCATTAAAAAACCATTGATAATTTTGAATTTTTGCAAAGGTCTACTTTTTCAACTTTTTTCTTCGATTTTTTACCAAAACTATTTTGATGCAAAAAAGTTTTCGAAACAATTCTAAGAGTAACTACAAAAAAAAAATTTCAAAAATATTTTTGCTAGTATTTTTTATAATTGTTTGATTGTTTAAATGGGGCTGTTGGAGCCTTTTTGAATTTTTTACTATTCTAATCAAAAATACGCGTCGAATTAATTAATTTTGAAATTTTTAGTCGCCTTCCAAAAATGAAATGAAAAGTCAGTCTGTCTGTTTGTTTGTTTGTCTGTTAGTATCAAAGCGTTGAAATATCTTAAATCGGTGAATGAGGACTTGTTCCCGATCAAAAATCTAGAAACGTATGCTCTACGACTTTTTCGAAAAATTGCTAGTTTAGCGGGAAATCGCTAAAAACCGCTAAAATTGAAACCCCCATAGCATCCAAACGATAGAAGCTAAAGAAGTGATCTATATATCGTTGAAAAGGTAGTTCGAAGGACTCTTAAGCCTATCTGTCGTGAAGCTTTACGTGGATGATTTCAATGTGGTTTTTTTTAAATGTTTCAATCAGTTTAGATGATTAGCCATTAAAATCACACGTTTTAAAGTTGATACACTTGCTTTAACACCACAAATTTTTTTAGTTTTAGGATCTGAGAGGTGGGAATTGGACTTAGTTCGAACAATATGTCACCTGTCTGCCGCAGGGGTCGCGTGTATGACTCCGTTTTTAATATTTTTGTCATATTCGGCTGTTGAAATCGATATTCATCGGTATGTTTAACAATGCGTTTCTGTATCAGCATTGCATCTCTGTTAGTTACATATGTATGTACAGTGAACCACTAATGTCTTCATACACCATAAATTGGTCAAATTTGGGTATAATAAAGATGTTTTGATGCGGTTTTTTTATATTAACCTTTTGTTCACTTAAATTCCATCCGACTGATATCAAAATTTCTTTAACCCATTAAATACCCATGGAAAATTTTGAATTTTAAAAAAAAGCTATTTTTTAACTTTTTTCCTCGATTTTTTCCAAAAAATATTTTGATGCAAAAAAATTCTTGAAACAATTCTAGAAGCAACTGCAAAACAGGAAAAGAGAGCGACTGCGGCCGCATGGCGAGCTTTTATATCGCTCAATTCCAATAAGCGCAGCTTTGCACTCCGATATTGGAATGCAACTGCAGAGGGGTATTGATAAGTAATCGCTACTGCGAGCTTTCCACTATCGTATGCAGCGCAACGAAAAGCTGTTTGCTTTGGTTTTATTGCATGCGATCAGTGACTCGTAAACTGTAAGCGATAAAACGAAACCATTTAAATGACAAAAAAGACTACCAAAACGGCAACCGTTACAGCTTCGAGTTTTTATGCTTGTTGTGAAAAGCATACGCTGCAGTCTCGTGTCAATTTGAGCCGTAAGTGCCAAGACAAAGGAAACGGCTATCTCTTCCAATGTAATCGTTTTCCAGTTCGTTGGCAGTGACGTCACGAGTCAGCTTACATATGCGGACAAACATTTACTTGCATTCTTCCGTCCGTTGAGAAGGTTCAGCAAGATGGCGGCTGGCGTCTCAAAGCCCTCATAACGATTCACAAACAATTCTTTAAATTCCGGCCAAGTTATTCCAGCGAAGCAGATCTGGGATAGCCACTGTGAAGCGCCTTCAATCATTACCAGCGCGCTGCCTTCCAGTGGATGCTCGGTCAATATCATATCAGCCGTTTTGCACCAAGCAGCGGCGTCGGCTCCAGTGGCGTCAGGGTTGAAGGTTAGCAGAATTGTGCTGCGTAAGCTTGCTGCCGGTGTCTGCATCGTCTTGAACATCTCGATGAATTTTTTATTTTATGCTTCTAATATTGTCTGCAACACGTTGTCAGAATGCTCTTGTGGCTCAGGTGATCCCACTTCTGATGTAGAAGCGTCCATAGATTTTTCTTCATTATTGGCTATTTTGATTTCTAATTCTTTTGCTGTAAGCGCAGCGAGTCGCTAATTGTGTCTCTTCCTTTACAATGTGCAGACTGATTTCTGATTTTTAGTTCTCGCCTCAGTCTCACCGCTCGTGCCTCTCATTTCAAACTCTACAAACTCTTTCCTTGTATTTCATACTTACAACAACAATTGCGGCACACTCGGCCGAGGCGACTACTTCGCTCTCGAACCTCCCTCTCAGCATATGCGAAATAGCCTTGACATTTTATTTACGCGTTTCTTTTTCTCTCTTTATTCTTTTCTTCACTTTATTCTTTTCTTCACACTATTCTAATGTTTAACATGGTGATGTTATGTTACTGTGATATTTAACATAGTTTTATACAAATAATAATGGTATGCTTCTGTTACATTTAACATATCTCTAATACAAATAATGTTATATTTTCTTTAAATAAAATTAAATTAAATCTCTGACATATATACAGTTTGTCAAGAAACACATTACACACCCTAAAAAATGTAATATTTTGACATCTAATAAGAAAATAATAGCTTATTATATATATTTCGAAAGGTTATTTAATTTCCGTTCGAATGATTCAAAAATTTCCTTAACCCATTAAAAAACCATTGATAATTTTGAATTTTTGCAAAGGTCTACTTTTTCAACTTTTTTCTTCGATTTTTTACCAAAACTATTTTGATGCAAAAAAGTTTTTGAAACAATTCTAAGAGTAACTACAAAAAAAAAATTTCAAAAATATTTTTGCTAGTATTTTTTATAATTGTTTGATTGTTTAAATGGGGCTGTTGGAGCCTTTTTGAATTTTTTACTATTCTAATCAAAAATACGCGTCGAATTAATTAATTTTGAAATTTTTAGTCGCCTTCCAAAAATGAAATGAAAAGTCAGTCTGTCTGTTTGTTTGTTTGTCTGTTAGTATCAAAGCGTTGAAATATCTTAAATCGGTGAATGAGGACTTGTTCCCGATCAAAAATCTAGAAACGTACTCGTATGCTCTACGACTTTTTCGAAAAATTGCTAGTTTAGCGGGAAATCGCTAAAAACCGCTAAAATTGAAACCCCCATAGCATCCAAACGATAGAAGCTATAGAAGTGATCTATATATCGTTGAAAAGGTAGTTCGAAGGACTCTTAAGCCTATCTGTCGTGAAGCTTTACGTGGATGATTTCAATGTGGTTTTTTTTAAATGTTTCAATCAGTTTAGATGATTAGCCATTAAAATCACACGTTTTAAAGTTGATACACTTGCTTTAACACCACAAATTTTTTTAGTTTTAGGATCTGAGAGGTGGGAATTGGACTTAGTTCGAGCAATATGTCACCTGTCTGCCGCAGGGGTCGCGTGTATGACTCCGTTTTTAATATTTTTGTCATATTCGGCTGTTGAAATCGATATTCATCGGTATGTTTAACAATGCGACTCTGTATCAGCTTTGCATCTCTGTTAGCTACATATGTACCTCTTTACGAGGTAAAAGTCTAGTGACGAAAACATTTTCATGCCGCAAAATTTCTGATATCCAATTTTGTGACGAAATATATTATATTTTTTATATATGTTAATTTATTATATATGCCAAAAAAAAAATATATGTTCAAAGTAAAAAAAAAATTGGCATTCGGCACTTTGCGCAAAAAGGTTCAGCTTCTTTGCACCTAAAAAATATCTTTTTGCGCAGTGCCGAATGCCAATTTTTTTTTTTACTTTGTACATATATTTTTTTTTTTTGGCATATATAATAAATTAACATATATAAAAAATATAATATATTTCGTCACAAAATTGGATATAAGAAATTTTGCGGCATGAAAATGTTTTCGTCACTAGACTTTTACCTCGTAAAGAGGTTTTTTTTGGGGATATCAGACATTTTTGAGAGCACCACTTGCAAGCAGTTTATTTCCGCATTACGTTCCAAGCAGTGTACATACTGCACATGTACATTAGGGTGTCCCTTATTTGGTCAAAGTCAATATTTTTAAACGCATACGGGCTAGTTTTGTTCATTAGGTCCTAAAGGACTCAGAAATAAATTTTCACCTCAATCGGAGTATGATAACCCGTGCCGACTTGGATCGGAAAATTTAAAAATTATATAGGAAAAAAAAAAAATTTTTAATTTTTTTAATTTTTTATTTTTTTATTTTGTTCATTTGGTCCTAAAGAACTCAAAACCAAGTTTTCACCTTAATCGTAGTACGATAACCCATTCAAATTTGCATCGAAACATGAAAAATCATCGAAAAATGTATAATCAGTGTTAAAACACTGTTTTTGCATGTTTCGATGCAAATTTGAATGGGTTATCGTACTCCGATTAAGGTGAAAACTTGGTTTTGAGTTCTTTAGGACCAAATGAACAATATAAAAAAATAAAAAATTAAAAAAATTAAAAATTTTTTTTTTTTCCTATATAATTTTTAAATTTTCCGATCCAAGTCGGCACGGGTTATCATACTCCGATTGAGGTGAAAATTTATTTCTGAGTCCTTTAGGACCTAATGAACAAAACTAGCCCGTATGCGTTTAAAAATATTGACTTTGACCAAATAAGGGACACCCTAATGTACATGCAGTAGTGTAAAGGTAAAAGGTATATTCAGTAGATAGGTAATTTCTCGCCCAAACGAATTTTGACAGATATGTGTTATATGTCAAAAAACGCGGAATTGAATTGTCTACAACATATAATATATTTAAAAGTGATTTATTTTTCTTTAATTGTCAAAATGTGGGAAAAAATATCTTATTTCACCTGCAGCTGTTTACCTTTTTACTTAAAAAAAAAACTTTGAAGGTATGCCTAAAAGCCCTTCAAAACACCTTTCCAACGACATATAGAACATATCTGTAGCTCCTATTTCAATTTTAGCGGTTTTTAGCGATTTCCCGCTAAACTAGCGATTTTTCGAAAAAGTCGTAGAACAAACGTTTATAGATTTTTGAACGGGAACACGTCCTTATTCAAACTTTTAAGTTAAATCAACGATTTGATCCAAACAAACAGACAAACAAACAAACAAACAGACTGACTTTTCATCTCATTTTCGGAAAGCGACTAAAAATTTCAAAATTAATTATCTTTTGAACCAGTAGTCATTCGACGCGCATTCTTATGAGAAATATTAACAAATTAAAAAAGTTGACCAAAAGGCTCCAGCGGCCCCATTAGCTCCAATCATTTAAATTTTGCCCCTCCCACTTACACCTGTTTATCTCACGAACCAGGTGAGTTTCCAAAAGTCTTGGTATGCACATTTGTAAGTTAAATTGATACCTTTTGATCGGTATATAACTCGACCTGATCGGACAGTCATAGCAAATTTTCCATTCTTCCTGTGTATATATGCTAGTCGCCTTCGCACCCTTCGTGCTGCTTTCGTCACTAGCGGGGACTGCCGTCCGCAGTGATGTACAGTGAACCACTAATGTCTTCATACACCATAAATTGGTCAAATTTGGGTATAATAAAGATGTTTTGATGCGGTTTTTTTATATTAACATCACTGCGGACGGCAGTCCGCGCTAGTGACGAAAGCAGCACGAAGGGTGCGAATTCGTATATACACAGGAAGAATGGAAAATTTGCTATGACTGTCCGATCAGGTCGAGTTATATACCGATCGAAAGGTATCAACTTAACTTTCAAATGTGCATACTAAGACTTTTGGAAACTCACCTGGTTCGTGAGATAAACAGGTGTAAGTGGGAGGGGAAAAATTTAAATTATTGGTTCTAATGGGGCCGTTGGAGCCTTTTTGAATTGTTTTTTAATTTTATAATATTCTACTCAAAAATACGCGTCGAATAACACCTCATTCATTAAAATCCGACTACTCATTCAAAAGATAATTAATTTTGAAATTTTTGGTGGCCTTCCAAAAATGAGATGAAAAGTCAGTATGTCTGTTTGTTTGTTTGTTTGTTTGTTTGGATCAAATCGTTAATTTAGCTTAAATGTTTGAATGAGGACTTGTTCCTGCTAAAAAATCTAGAAACGTTTGTTCTACGACTTTTTCGAAAAATCGCTAGTTTAGCGGGAAATCGCTAAAAACCGCCAAACTTAACCGCCATAGCATCCAAACGATAGAAGCTACAGATGTAATCTATATATCGTTGAAAAGGTATTTCGAAGGGCTCTTAGGCATACCTTCAAAGTTTTTTTTTTAGGTAAATAGGTAAACAGCTACAGGTGAAATAAGGTATTTTTCTCCACATTTTGGCTGTTTTTGAGAAAACGCCGATAACGATTTTTTTTAATTTTCAATATGTTATAGTTTGTACAATTTCGCGTTTTTTTGATATATCATGCATAAATTGTAGTCGATTGGTTTGGAAGATATAACCAATTAACTAAATATATACATTTTACTTTGAATTGGAATAGGACGGCAGCAGCAATTACATTTGACTAACAGTCCAGTAACAATGAAATCTATAATTTGACAGTCGTTCGTAAAGATCGCCAGTGGCGCAAAGTGTAGAGCGTTAGATTTTTGCATGAATTCTCAGCTCGGGATCCGGGTTCAAATTCTGGCACGGACAAAATATTTTTTGTTTTTTTAAATTTTTAAATGCAATTAATTTGTTAGTAGATGATTATCATGCATACATTTTTGTTGATTGGTTTGGAAGATATAACCTTTTAACTAAATATATACATTTTACTTTGAATTGGAATAGGACGGCAGCAGCAATTACATTTGACTAACAGTCCAGTAACAATGAAACCTATAATTAGACGGTCGTTCTTAAAGATCGCCAGTGGCGCAAAGTGTAGAGCGTTAGATTTTTGCATGAATTCTCAGTGCGGGTTCCGGGTTCGAATTCTGGCACGGACAAAATTTTTTTGTTTTTTTAAATTTTTAAATGCAATTAATAATTAATTAATTAATAGCAGCCAGAGTTTGAGAGTGCTGGTAGATTTTGCGCTTGGCATAATAAGAATGCGGGATCTCATTTATTCAAATAAATTAAACTATTCGAGTCTTACTGCAGCGCATTTTAATTGTATGTTTCTTATATAGCTATTTAATTGTTTTATTTTAATACGTTTTGACAAAGTAATTTTGTCAAAAGCAGAGGCAATTGCAAAAATTTCTGATATCCCCCAAAAAAACCTCTTTACGCGGTAAAAGTCTAGTGACGAAAACATTTCCATGCCCCAAAATTTCTGATATCCAATTTTGTGACGAAATATATAATATTTTTTATATACATATGTTAATTTATTATACAGTCGAACTTCCCTAACTCGAATTTTCTCTAACTCGAACAAAATCGAGTGGCAATAGCGTTTACTGAGCAAATTTCATACAAATCGCCTTCCCTAACTCGAACTTCCATAAGTCGAATTTCTCCGTAACTCGAACAAAAATATTGGCCCGTGCTTCTGTAAGTCGAATTTTTCGGGAAAATCTCCAGTAAAGTTTGAATTTCTTTTTCGTTTCTGTTATATGCTTTTGTCGTCGGCTCGTTTGGATATGTAATATTGATGTACATTAACATATGGATATGCAATATGGTAGAATATTGCATCAACAATTATTTAGGCTTGTGAAATTGTAGTTAAGGAATTTGAAAGTAGACCCAATAAATTAAAGTTGCTGAAATATGTGGTATGTCCGCAAAAACATTTTTCATTATATTAAAAAATGAAATATTAATTATGATGACATTTGAATCGGGAACTTCTTCTGGATACAGCAAAAGAACGAAGAAACCAAATTTTGAGAGCATCGAACTGGAATCCTTTTTTGTTGAAAATGATAAGTGTAAAGATTTTGCTTTAATTTGAATTTAACGTTTATTATTTTATAAGTATCGTTTTAATGTATCGATAATTTTATGAAATGTTTTGATTGCGAAAATCGATAAGTTATGTATTTGGTAAGGAAACTGAATTTGGTCACACAGTGTCGTGAAAAAGCTGATCGTAGACAAAAGACGAAATTGAAACTCGCTCTTGACTTGTCAAACTTTATAATTTACTTTATACCCAAACAATATTCATTAAACACTAAATATAAATTCAACCGGAGTTTTATTTCGACGACGACACTTTACATTTTTCAATTTCTGTGTCACTGCGTGTTTTCAATTGCAAGTCTACGGTCAGAATAGTGTGGAATCAAGTCAAGATTCATACTGCCAAGTCAGAGTACATATCGCCAAATGTACAAGTCGCCATAGTCAAGGATAGAATCAGGACAAGATTCATACATATCCAATCGGAGTACATATTGCCAAATGTACAAGTCGCCAAAGTCAAGTACAGACACGCCTCGTTAAGTGACGCCATTGCCGTGCGTACTTATACATACACATACTATTTCGTCAGAATAGTAAGACGCCAAGACACAGACAAAAGACAGCGTTGCCAGTCGTAAATTTGAAGTTGTGAAATTAAGCTATGTTGCGCGCTTCGTATTAATTCCAACTTATGTTGACTATTTAAAGACCATATGAATAGATATAATTTGAGAAATAATCCGCACAAAATGGACTCGAATGATGAAAGTGATTCCCAAAACACAACACTCACAGAAGACAACAAAAAGCCTTCTACAAGTAAGGCAGCCCGCAAAAAAGAAAACGCCGTGAGTGATGATATCGCCGCTATAATAATAGGCCTGAAAGAGTTAACTTCAGCTGTGAAAAAAAACCAGCAGGACATTGCTAATATGAACCATCAAATTTCTACCAATCGAGATGAGCAAACGAGTGCTGCAAGCTTTCAACCCAATAACATGATAAAATCCAATCCAGACGATACAACTGAAAATAGTAATGTGCCCTCTTTTACTAGTCCAACAAACCTCACATTGACGCGACCAAAAATATATGATCTGCCGGACTTCTCTGGAGCAGCGGACCAGTGGCCGTTATTTATAGCAAACTTTAACGACACGACAAGAGAATTTAACTACAATAACCGCCAGAACCTAATTCGCCTCCAAAAATGCCTGAGCGGAGAAGCCAAGGAGGCTGTGACAGCTATGCTTATATACCCACAAGACGTGCCAAAAGTCATCGAAGAGTTGCAGTTTCGTTTCGGCCGCCCAGAGTTGCTTGTTCGCTCACAAATAGAGAAAGTAAAAGAGTTCCCAAGGATTTCATATAATAGACTGGATCAGATAATAGATTTGTCTACAAGGGTGCGTTGCGTTGTTGCCTTTTTGTCATCCGCCAATTGTACTAACCATCTGGAGAACCCAACTTTGCTGGACGAATTAGTGAGCAAGCTGCCAACTGACGCTCAAATAACTTGGATTCGCCATGCAGATACATCGGGAGCAAATGCTTCAGTCATCGAATTCTCAACGTGGCTAAGTAGCTACGCTAGAGTCATTAGCCGATTGCCCATAACTGAGACCACAACCAGACAGAAGATCGTAAAACCCCTTCTACATGCCAATTATGTTGAAAAACAATGCCCTATATGTAACGACAATCACATATTAAGCAATTGTAAGGTTTGGCGTAACGATACAGATGTTATGGCCCGTTGGGATATAGCTAAAAACAACCGACTTTGCTTTTCTTGCCTATTAAAAGGACACAATACGTCTGAATGCAAAAACAAATCCAAAT
Organism: Drosophila suboccidentalis; assembly: GCA_037043435.1. Classification (NCBI taxonomy): domain Eukaryota; kingdom Metazoa; phylum Arthropoda; class Insecta; order Diptera; family Drosophilidae; genus Drosophila; species Drosophila suboccidentalis. Next base: position 16,504 of record JBAMBK010000445.1, on the reverse strand, counting down.
GCGACATTGATGGCTGCTTGCGAACCCATCATAAGACCCTACACAACACATGGCCTAAAACGGAACAAAGTCAGGATCACAAGGAAACAAGGACAATGTTAACTTGCAAGACAATTACAGAGGCAGCCAGCCACTTGTTTAAGATTATTCCAGTAATATTGTTTGGTCCAAATGGCAAATGTGAGACTTTCGCAATGTTTGATGAAGGTAGCGCCATTACTTTGATAGAAGAAAATGTTGCAAGCACATTAGGTTTGACCGGACAACAACAAGCTTTGAATTTACAGTGGTATGACAAGAAGATTGTAACCGAGATGTCTAGAAAAATAAGTTTAGACATTGCTGATAGTAAGAATAGAAGCAAATTTTATTTAAAGGGTGCACAGACAGTGCCAAACCTAAACTTGCCGATACAAACATTCCAAAAGAGCCAGTATAAACATTTGCGAAACCTGCCAATAGTCGATTACAAAAGCGCCAAGCCAAGTTTGCTAATTGGGTTAGACAATGCCCACTTAGGACTGTCGCGTACATGTATTGAAAATGGAAACTCACAGCCCATTGGTGTTTACACTAAACTGGGTTGGATGGCTTATGGACCAACCAATGTCAAGTGGGATACGCCAGTTGTAATGCATATAAAAACAGACTGCCTACATAATATGGTCAAGCAATATTTTGAAACAGAACATTTTGGTACAAATGATTTGCCAATCTTAGAATCTGACGAAGACATACGAGCAAGACAAATTTTACATGACACAACTACACGGATTGGACACCAATACCAAATAGGATTACTGTGGAAGGAAAAGGTAGAGCTTCCCAGCAGCTATAACATGGCAGAAACTCGTCTAATTGGTATAGAGAGACGAATGCGACGTGACAAACAGTATGCTGAAAAGTATAATCTGGAAATGAACAAGTATTTGGAAAAGGGCTATGCCAGAAAGCTCACACCTGACGAAGTAAACAGCCAATCGAAGAAAATATGGTACTTGCCGCACTTCTCGGTACAAACTGTACATAAGCCAGAAAAGTTACGTATTGTATTCGACGCCGCTGCAGCAGTAGATGGGATATCGCTTAACACATCTTTGTTAAAAGGTCCGGAACAAACTAATCCACTCATTGCGATTTTGTTGCAGTTTCGAAATGGAGCGATTGGAGTGGCTGCAGACATAAAGGAAATGTTCTCTCAGATACGAATACAACCGGAAGATCAGTCGGCACAAAGATTCATTTGGCGTGATGGAGATCCATCTCAACCAATTCAGCACTACGCCATGACGTCGTTAATTTTTGGAGCAGTTTGCTCTCCATTTTGTGCAGAGTACATAAAGAACAAAAATGCCGAAAACTTCAGGGAAGAAATGCCGCACGCTGTAGCAGCCATATTGGAACATCATTATGTGGATGATTTGGTGATCAGCTTCGACCATGAGGAGAATGCCATAAGAGTTTGCCAAGACGTTGTCAAAATTCATCGCCAGGGTGGCTTTGAGCTACGTAATTTCGTATCTAATTCAGCACGACTGCAACAGACCATGAATGGAACCCATACTGGAAATCACATACACAATGTGGAAGGATATGGTGCAGGCGACAAAATACTGGGGATGTATTGGAATACAGAAACTGACAACTTTGAGTTTAAAACCAAGTTTCACCGGATCGCAACAGAGGTCATGCAGGGAATACGTATTCCAACTAAAAGAGAGCTGTTGGGTATTGTAATGGCAGTTTATGACCCATTTGGACTCATTGCGGATTTCCACATATTCGCCAAGATTCTCATACAGAAGACATGGAGCCAACGCGTCGAATGGGATGAAGTCTTACCTGACGAACTACAACAGGAATGGAGCAGTTGGTGGACAGCGCTACAAAGCATGCAAGAGTTTCATACGCCTCGCTGCTATTCACTAAATTTATGCCAAAGCGACCAGATTGAATTACATATTTTTGTTGATGCGAGCCAATGCGCCTTTGCAGCTGCCGTGTATTTACGCATTACTACTGGAAATGAGATTGATGTCGCCTTTGTCATGGGCAAAACTCGTCTTGCGCCAGTAAAATTACTGTCAATTCCCCGTTTGGAGCTACAAGCCGCGGTCTTAGGAGCACTCCTAAGCAAACTGATAACCAAATACCAACAATTCAAAGTACACAAGGCCGTTTTCTGGAGTGACTCGAAGACAGTTTTGCAATGGGTACATTCCAAGGACAAAAAGTTCAAGCCATACGTCGCCCACAGAATAACCGAAATTTTGTCAGTGTCGCACTCTGAGCAATGGAGGTGGGTGCCATCTACCGAAAACCCAGCGGATACAGCAACACGTCAAGTATCTATGCCTAAAATTAGTCATGACAGTATATGGTTATCCGGTCCTGAGTTTTTAAAGAAGTCATCAAATGAATGGCCAAAGACTATTGTGGAACTGAACAGTGGATTACTGGAAGAGGAAGCTGCAGTCAAAACTCTTTTAAATTGCCAAGTAAATATGCCTTTTATTGACTTTACTAAATATTCTTCTTTCTTAAAGTTAATCCGAGTCGTCGCATGGACTATACGTGCTAAGAAAATTTGGATCAGTCACTCGGTTAAGCAGAAGAATAAGACGCTTGCCCCATTATCTACAGCAGAAGTCCTAGACGCCGAGAATTTGTTGTGCAAGTTAGTGCAGCAAGAAGCCTTCGCCAACGAGCTAACCACTTTGGGTCAGAAATTACCCATACCAAGAAGCAGCGATATATACAAACTGTCACCGTATATCAAAGAAGATGGATTGCTACGACTATCCGGACGGATTGATGAAGCCAACTACTTGCCATTAAGTGCTCGACGACCGATAATATTGCCTAAAAATCACGCATTCTCGTTCTTGGCCATGCAGCATTACCACAACTTGTATGTCGTACTAAGTGGCATGATGATACGGAACCAGTCAAAATTGACGATCTGGTTCTTATAATGGACGAGTCAACCCCACGAGAAAAATGGAAGAGAGGACGGATCACGAAATTATACGCTGCAAAGGATGGACAAATACGTAACGTGGACGTCAAAACGACAACTAGCATCTTACGCCGTCCAGTATCAAATTGATTGTTCTTAAGATTAATTGTGAATCGTTGCCCAATTCACCAGGAGGGGGGGTGTAAAGATTTTGCTTTAATTTGAATTTAACGTTTATTATTTTATAAGTATCGTTTTAATGTATCGATAATTTTATGAAATGTTTTGATTGCGAAAATCGATAAGTTATGTATTTGGTAAGGAAACTGAATTTGGTCACACAGTGTCGTGAAAAAGCTGATCGTAGACAAAAGACGAAATTGAAACTCGCTCTTGACTTGTCAAACTTTATAATTTACTTTATACCCAAACAATATTCATTAAACACTAAATATAAATTCAACCGGAGTTTTATTTCGACGACGACACTTTACAATAAGAAAAATTTGCAATTTGAAATGCATTTATGATTGAATGCATTTGTAGTTTCTTTTAATATACTAAAAAAAAAAAATTCCCTAACTCGAAGTCTCCCTAACTCGAACTTTTTTCCTGGATAATGGTGATTCGAGTTAGGGAAGTTCGACTGTATATGCCAAAAAAAATAAATATATATTCAAAGTAAAAAAAAATTGGCATTCGGCACTGCGAAAAAAGTTATTTTTTAGGTGCAAAGAAGCTGAACCTTTTTGCGCAAAGTGCGGAGTGCCAATTTTTTTTTTACTTTGAACATATATTTATTTTGTTTGGCATATATAATAAATTAACATATGTATATAAAAAATATTATATATTTCGTCACAAAATTGGATATCAGAAATTTTGGGGCATGGAAATGTTTTCGTCACTAGACTTTTACCGCGTAAAGAGGTTTTTTTGGGTTTTGTTCACTTAAATTCCGTTCGACTGATACCAAAATTTCTTTAACCCATTAAATACCCATGGAAAATTTAGAATTTAAAAAAAAACGCTATTTTTCAACTTTTTTCCTCGATTTTTTCCAAAAAATATTTTTGCAAAAAAATTCTTGAAACAATTCTAGAAGCAACTGCAAACAAAAATTTTCAAAAATATTTTTGCTAGTATTTTTTATAATTTTTTGAAAGTTGCTAAAAATGACTATTTTAACCCCTTTTTCCTCTTTTTCATACAAAAAGTGCAGTTGCTTCTAGAATTGTTTCAAGAATTTTTTTGCATCAAAATATTTTTTGGAAAAAATTCGAGGAAAAAAGTTGAAAAATACCTTTTTTTAAAATTCAAAATTTTCCATGGGTATTTAATGGGTTAAAGAAATTTTGGTATCGGTCAAACGGAGTTTAAGTAAACAAAAGGTTAATATAAAAAAACCGCATCAAAACATCTTTATTATACCCAAATTTGACCAATTTACGGTGTATGAAGACATTTGTGGTTCACTGTATGTGTAAGCTCACACCACTTTTTGAAAAAAAACTCTCACGCGAGTTAACGCTCTTATTGAAATTAAAAAAATTAAGAAGAATTAAAAACTGCGTTTTTATTTCTTCACTACGCTGAATTGCTGCCACTGAGATCGCGGGTCTCTCATCAGGTTATGGGCCCAGAAACACGCGAGTGTGGGCATCAGCGTAAAGGAATTTATTAAATGAATTGTTAAACTCAATAGCCGGATTTGAGGTTAAACACGACACAAGCCACTCGGTAAAAAATGAGCTCGATTTACCAAATAGAAAAATTGGATGTAGGGAATTATGACTCCTGGTGCATTCAAATGCGAAGCGTGCTGGTACGCGCAGAGTTGTGGCATGTGATTACTGCACAGAGGCCAGCTAAAGATCCAGAAAGCTGGGATGTGTGCAACGAAAAGGCTTTGGCCATGATCACTTTGAGTGTGCGGCCATCACAATTATGCTACCTCAAGAAATGTGGAACGGCACAGAACGCTTGGAAGAAGCTCAAGGATGTTCATGAGCCAAGCGGACCTATGAGGAAGGTGTCGCTATATAAACAGCTGCTAGGACTGCGAATGGTTGGAGACGACGGAATGCGGGAGTACGTGAACACGTTCTGTTCGACGGTGGATAAGCTTGCAGAAGTGGATATTCAGCTAGGAGATCAGCTAGCTGTAATAATATTGCTTTCAAGTTTGCCAAAGCAGTATGAGAATTTCGTTATTGCCATGGAAACCCGTGACAGTCTGCCAAAGCTTGAGCAGTTGAAGATCAAGCTTCTGGAAGAAGGAGATCGTAGAGTCACGGAGGATGATTCGATGCAAAAGGAGCAGCAAGCATTCCAAGCAAGAACTGGGCAGGGAAAACAATTGCCGACGCGCAAAAAAAAATACAGGAAAGACATAGAATGTTTCAATTGCGGTCAGCGCGGGCATTTCAAGAGAGATTGCAAGAGCAAGAGCAATGAAGAAAAGCCAAAGGTCAGCAACAACAACTATCGCATTCGTTTACTGTTCTAGCTGCGTTGGACGCAGACGATTTAAACTGCTCTAGCTGGTGTGTGGATTCAGGAGTTACGAAGCATATGTGTTGCGTGCGCAGTATGTTTGTAACATATGCTCCACACAAGGAAGATGTTATTTTGGCTGACAGCAATGTTATAAAGGCAATCGGAAGAGGCAACGTTAAGCTTCAAACTGAGTCTGGCAATTTGACGTTGGAGAATGTACTGCATGTTGTAACGGGCCACTTGTCTGATACGTCATTTATTTATATTCTTTTCTTATTTTGTTAGTATGTATTTTTTCGGTTAAAATTAGGTATTTTTGCGTTCAGCCGCAAAGTAGGCAACATTTATTAATTTAGGGTATGCAATGGTATTGCTACTGGCCAAAGCTTTGCCATGTGCTATTTATCCGAATTAGTTAGTTAAATTCTCTATTTATTGTTATATTTCAATGTTATTTAATTTTTGTATGAATGTTCCATGTTTGTAGTGTGTTGCATCTATTTATTGTCGTGTTAATGTGACACCGCCAACAAAATATTATGAGCGCCATCTATCGGTCGTTAGAGGTTAGGCACCCTAAAAATAAAATGACCTAAAAAACACAATCCGACCAGCTGATCTTGTCAACTTGTCAGGAAAGGAAAAGGAAAAGGAAAAGGAGAAAGAGAATATGAGCCTGTTTCCGGAAAAAAGGCAAGATCAGATTCTTTTTGCACCTCGTGGCAGCCACTAGTCAATTGGCTGGAATAACATAAAACTAAAGTGAGAACATTATTAAAAGTAAAAATAAATCCCAAAGATTAAATTGTGCAGTGCAAAAATATTTATGTTTGAAAAATAACGCTCCACAGCGACAAGCTGATTAAATAAATACCTGTGAGTATAATTCGCACTTTGTAGTGAGATAGGAGGTGAAATTAAAATTCTCTCCATGCTTAGTGGCGCTGCCAAAATTGCGGATACTCCAGGAGAACCAAAGGCAGAAACCCTTGATCCGTGCCAAATCAACAAAAGGTGATTATGGTATATGCAGTTTATCTGATCCAAATTTTTTTCATATCTAAATAGGAAAAGATTTGGCACTATGTGCTAATTTGGAAATTTGAATCCGCCACTTAAGAGTTTATCCCGCTGCCTACCATATAGGCTACATAAATTGAGTTTTTCTTAGAAGAGCAACGACCCCGGCGACTAAAGCTTTCAGTTTCGCTGGATGACGTAGTTCCAAGTGCCGCTATGTCCAGCAACAACTAAGCTGCACTAGGCTACGATAACTCAGCCTCAGCTGATTATTATTCGAGATTTCGTTGCTTCGTTGGAGTGTGTCTGTTCGAGTTATATGTTTTGTGAATGTGCTGTATTTGAATGTTGAATTGTTATTTTTAAATCGGCCTTTTGCCGTGTCCATTACCCCTTTGAGTTATATTCTTTTTTGTTGGTCGTAAATTTTTTGCAAGTGCGAGTCAAATATGTAATTTTAAATTAAAGCAAAGTTAATCAAGCAGACCGCACTCATGAATAATGAAATTAACGTTACTATTTAAAACTTAATAACTTTCGCAAAGGGCATAATTATGCATGCATGCAGGCAAAGCTTGCAATAATACATTTTATTCCTAACAGCTAACCTAATACACACACACACACTCTACACAACGAAAGATCCTTCGACGTGGGAATGACATGTAAGTGATGCTACAACTTTTATTTGCAAGCTGTAATTTTTTTTGAAGAGCTTTTTCCAATCTTGAACGTTGGCCAAGCTCCGCTTTGCATGCCGGCTTAAGCCCGCGTAAAAGTATGCCTTAACCAGAAATAGCACCTGAACCTACAAATAGCTTACGTTAATTAATCTATTCTCTATATTCATTTTGGGCTATACTGCTCTATATCGCATATTTAGTCTAAGTTGAATATCAAGCGATAGCTTTACTTGGATGTATATATTTTAAAATTATATATAATCTTTAAACTTTAATTTACTTATATATCTATTCAAACCCGCAACTTGTGAGACTCGAGAGATGTGTTATAGTCACTTTTTGTAAATAAACTATGTCCGATAAAATTAATATGTGCTAAGTGTTGAAATTGTTTGGAACCATGCAGCGCTCGAACAGGAAGAGATGGTAGACTAAAGCCTACTTTTAGGGATCCCCTATTAATAACGTTGGCCATGTGGGATCTTGGTAGGGAGGGCGTATCGCACCTAAAGGATGCAAACAAAGAAAGTAGTGCGTTTATTTGTTTCACATCCCCTTTGTTTTCTTCCTCTTCTTAATTTATACAGCCTTCGTCCCGGTTCCCCCTCCTTTTTACAATGTGTGCCCTTTTTTTTCTAAAAATGTACGCGAGATATTTAATTACTTAATAATAACAGTCGGAAGCAACCTGATTTTTCGGTATTCCTAAAAGCCCACACCCATTTTCCGACCAGAAAGCGGCCACAGAGCGCTCGCGTACCCGATCGCAAATCAGACACCCATCAGCTTTCTCAACGTTAACGTTATTCGTTACAGATATAATTATTATTATATTAATTTGGCGCCCAACCTAAGGGCCTATGTTTTTGTTAAGCCTACTAAAATCTTGGTGTCAAAACATTTAGGTCCAAAATCAAGGTCATGGCAGCGACACTTAGAAAAAATACGGCTCGTACTAATTGGTATGACGCACAGTGGGGCCATTGCTGATTTTACGTTGCAAAAATCATAACTTTTGAACCAAATGAGATAATCGAATAATTTTAATAGCATATGATAGATAATTCTTCAACCTATGAAATAAGATTTTGACTATTTTTTAACTTTGGTAGACGAAAAGTCTCATGAATTAAAATGCATTAAGTTCCCATAGCTAAAAAACGCTTTACAATTGATTTCTCTTTATAGCTATATATGGTTTCATACCCGCCCGGACCCGCCTAAGAAGGTTAAATAAAAAAAAACTAATTCAACCTCACAAAAAAAACACGCGGCATAATTGCATAGTTCGATCGATTGTTCCTATGGCAGCTATATAATATATTAATCCGATTTGAACCAAATTTGGTCTGGATGTAGAAGACTACCGCAGCTTCATCATATGTCAGATTGGTTGAAATCGGACTACTATATCATATACAGCCATAGGAATTAGGTCGATATATGCAATTCTGATGATTCACCCCAAAAAATAAAAAATAATTTTTGAAAAAAAAATTTTTTTTATCTAAACTTTTTGAAAGTAATTTTTAAATATAAAAACCTTAAAAATAAACCAAAAAAAATCAAAAATTTTAAAAAAAATTTATTTTTAGGTGCAAAACAATTTATTTTTTGCACAAATTTCACAAATTTCAACTTTGATAGCCCCTGAGTAAGCATTTTGGGGGCGTGGCACTTTTCTTAAGCTTTTATTTCATAGGTTGAAGAATTATCTATCATATGCTATTAAAATTATTCGATTATCTCATTTGGTTCAAAAGTTATGATTTTTGCAACGTAAAATCAGCAATGGCCCCACTGTGTGACGCAAGCAATACCTGACCCTGATTTAAAATAAAAAAATAATTAAAAATAATAAGTCAAAACACCTTTGAGCAGCAAACGCTCAGGACTTGAATATCCTCTAATTTCCTTATTCCTCATCCCATCCTTAATTCCTTTTGTCCTCGTGTTGTATACTGAATTGCTGGAAACTTATATGTTGCTAGACAACTTTAAGCCGCATCGCAAAAGTATGCAACACAATATGATTTTGTGAGTATCGCTGGAACAATACTAGCTTCAAAATAGCTATATTGCCGATTACTAGAACGCAAATTCATTTCCTCACTAGTGAGTAAATGCAATTTGAGTGAATCAGTTGGAAAAGAGTTTGTTGATAATATCGTCACAGCTTGCCACTGATCGAAGTCTCGATTGCATTTGCCCCCTAAAGTAATGCTGTATATTTTCTGGCATATTGCGTTTTGCTTGTTTGTGGTTGACGCTGGAATAAAACTAAATTTTTAGTCGCCGCTCAACTAGAATCAGGCTTAGCCAATAACCCCTAATTCTTTAAATGATTATCCTAGGTATATAGACCAATGCTGCAGATGATTGCCAGTAGCATATGGCACCCTTTGGTGGTCCGTTTCTCTGTGCCTTGTCCTGCGTCCTGCGGAACAATGTTTGCGTAAAGTTTTGTCTATGTATTTATGAATAATTATATTTCCTCTTTAAATATCTATTCTTTTATTTCCGGAGTTTTGCAGTGAACATGCATGGGTGTGATCTTTGCGTGGGCACGCGTGTAGTTTTGCTGCATAACGACCGAAACTATTAGATTTTTTTTTCTGTTTTGGATAGTCGCGGAAACGGTGCTAGCTTCGCAATAGCTGTGCTGCCGCTCGATCTTAATTCAGGTTAATAAAATCCCTTTATTTTTTTATTTTTTCTGTGATATACAAATAAGAACGGTCTCTTATTCTTACTTGGGAGAGCGTTGCATGGTTTCCAATATTTCTGAAATTTTGTTTATTATCGTTTTGGTTTTGCTGTTATTAATATTGCTTTGTTTGATATAATTTTTTTTTGTACTTATAATTTTTGTGTAATAGAGAATTAGCATATGATTATTTTCAGTCATTAAGCCTTGTTGCTTTATTACATACCTATAAAAAAAACCTCTTTACGAGGTAAAAGTCTAGTGACGAAAACATTTTCTTGCCCCAAAATTTCTGATATCCTATTTTGTGATGAATAATATTAAGTTTTACACATACATTATTTAAAAAAAAAATTTTGCCCTCGGCACATTGCGCTAAATTCTTCATACCTTATAAATATTACTTTTTTGCGCAGTGACGAGTGACAAGGTGATCGAGGTGTCATTCGACGCGTATTTTTAATTAGAATAATACAAAATTCAAAAACAATTTAAAAAAGCTCCAACGGCCCCATTAGCTCCAATCATCCAAATTTTTCCCCTCCCACTTACACCTGTTTATCTCACGAGCCAGGTGAGTTTTCAAAAGTCTTAGTATGCACATTTGTAAGTCAAATTGATACCTTTCGATCGGTATATAACTCGACCTGATCGGACAGTCATAGCAAATTTTCCATTTTTCCTGTGTATATATGCTAGTCGCCTTCGCACCCTTCGTGCTGCTTTCGTCACTATCGCGGACTGCCGTCCGCAGTGATATTTATTTATTTAGTTATTTTTTGGGGTTACTATATTGCATATATTTACTTATTTATTTATTTGGGTTGTTATATTATACATATCTATTTATTTATTTATATTTGTTATTGCGAGACTTAGAAAGGATATATAATGGGTCTTGATAGAAGTGGAGATAGTGCTTATCATAGACAGTTTTCTGAAACTATTTGCTGCGTCTGTACCCAAGAAGTGGAATATCCAGCTCAGTTGCTTACCACTAGCTGCAACCACTTCTTTCACCACTCTTGCTTTAATAGTAGACCAGGAAACAGAAAAGTTTGTCCGGTCTGTAAAACGGCGTTGAGTAAATCTACCCTCAATTTGGCCGAGGAACTAACAGCAGCTCAAGCTTCCGGATCGCAGTCAGGATCCTCTACTATGACTAGATCAAAGTCGAAAGCTGCAAGTGCAGGACCTAGTCAGAGAGCAGAGCCCGTAGCAGAACGGCAAACAGCGTAGCTTTCTACTCAGCAGGAAGTGTCGACCCCACAAAATGTCTTGCCACAATCAATCGCGCAGGCACTGGCAGCTGCTGTTGCACAACATACACAAATGCTGACTAAAGCAATCGAAGAAGGCTTTAGGAAATTGTCAGAGCAAAATAATCCTTCGGTGGCACCCAGCGCTCAGGTACACTTACAATCTTTTGAGCAATTTATTGGGAGACCAAATAGGGAAGAGGAAGAGGCAATGTTAAATGCAGGAGCAGGCCCCCCTAGCTTCAACAATAGTAATGTTGTAACTGATATTGGCAACATTCGACCCGACCGATTAAGTCAAATTATCTCAAATTGGAAAATAAGATTTGCAGGGAACTCTTCCATGGCAATTGATGACTTTATATATAGAATCGAAGCCCTTACTTTTCAAACATTGAATGGCAATTTTGAGTTATTGTCTCGTCATGCGAGCAACTTATTCGAAGGCAGTGCGAGTGAATGGTATTGGAGATACCACAAAAGTGTAACTCACATTCGCTGGCAAGATCTATGTTTGGCTTTAAGAGCGCGCTTCAAGGACGGGCGAACAGATCTTGAAATCAGGACAGCCATGTCGCAAAGAAAGCAGAAACCAAACGAATCTTTTGACAGCTTTTATGAGGCTATTGCTGCCTTAGCAGACAGATTAGTTCAGCCAATGGCCGAGCAAGGGATTCTAGAAGTCGTTAGGACAAATTTGCTGACTGAAATTCAGCACGAAATCCTACACGTGCCCATACACAGTTTGGAGCAATTGCGTCTCATTGTGCGAGCACGTGAAAGATTTATACAAGGCATAGCGAAACCAGCTCCATCAGTGCAACGTCCTGGATTTCGGCGGCAAGTCAATGAAGTGGCAATGCAATGCGAGCCTGTTGAAGAAGTAGAAGATGAGTTCGAGGTGGATGCAATGACCCTGTCTTGTTGGAATTGCGGAAGTCAAGGTCACAGATACCAGGATTGTGTATCTGAACGTAAAGTCTTTTGCTAAGAATGTGGGAAGAAAGACACTTACAAACCATCGTGCCGGAAGTGTAGCGGTTCAAAAAACGAGTTGACTCGTGCACCAGCCAACAGTGCACGAAAGCTAGTTTCGCGAGCCACCAACACAGATTAGCGGCTTTAGTATCTACTGCTCAGCAGACTCAAGAGAACCTACCGGACTTAACCCAATTACCCCCTGATCATTCCCATAAACTTTAGCCCCAACATCTTGGTTCACCGTTGAGGCAATCTAGAAGCAGTAAGCGTAGAGTAGAATTAAGGCAGAAGTGTCAAGAGATTCGACGGGCAATATTGTCATCAGTTGTCGATAAAGTCAATGATCTTCGACCTTATGCTGATATAACACTGCTTGGCAGAGAAATCAGCGGACTTATGGACACTGGTGCGTCTATAAGTTGTATTGGTGGAAAATTCGCCCAAGAACTTATAGAAAACAACGTAGAGTATAAGCCATTAAAAGCTTACGTACGCACAGCAGATGGCAAAGGCCAAAATATATTAGGCGTAATTAAAACTATTGTTAAGTTTAGAGGCATGTCCAAAAGTATATCATTTTATTTAGTACCTAGTTTAGCACAACCGTTATATTTAGGCATAGATTTCTGGAGAAGCTTTGAGTTACTACCCTTATTTCTACTAAATAAAGAACACTCGTCTTTGGTATCGAGCATAGAATTTAATGATCCACTACAAATTCGGTTAACCGAACAGCAGAAGCAGGAATTAAATGAAGCAGTTAAAATGTTTCCTTCATTTGCTGAAAAGGGATTGGGCAAAACAGGTTGGATATCCCATGACATTGAGGTTACAGAGACTAATCCGATAAAACAACGCCATTATGCAGTGTCGCCTGCAGTGGAAAAATTAATGTACCAAGAATTAGACCGTATGTTAGCTCTCGGCGTTATCGAAGAATCCAATAGTCCATGGAGTTCCCCTGTAGTGCTAGTTCAGAAACCTGGAAAGGTCCGATTATGCATCGATTGTAGAAAAGTCAATAACGTGACGATAAAGAATGCATATCCAATGCCGCTGATAGATGGGATTTTGAGTAGACTGCCAAAAGCAAAATTCATCACGAGCATTGATTTAAAAGATGCGTATTGGCAAATCCCACTCACAGAAAGAGCTAGAGAAAAGACTGCTTTTACGGTGCCAGGAAGGCCTCTTTATCAGTTCACGGTGATGCCCTTTGGTCTGTCAAACGCATCGCAGACAATGTCCAAGCTTATGGACAAGGTGATACCTCCAACTCTCCGAAATGAGATATTTATCTATTTGGACGATTTGTTGGTTATCTCCGAGTCGTTCGAGAAGCACATTATAGTATTAAAAGCTTTAGCGGAACGACTGTCGCAAGCTGGACTCACGATCAATGTCGAAAAGAGCAAGTTTTGCCTAAAGGAGGTTAGATATCTAGGACATGTCATAGGATATGGGACAATACAAACAGATCCTGATAAGGTAGCAGCTATCCGCGAATTCTATTAAGCAAGTTCGCAGATTTTTAGGGACTACAGGCTGGTACCACAAGTTTATAAAAAACTATGCTGGTATTGCCGCGGCTATCTCTGACACACTAAAGCAGCGAAAAAAATTTGTGTGGACAGAAGAAGCTCAAACGGCCTTTGAAAATCTGAAGGATCAGTTATGCAATGCTCCTGTGCTACACAGCCCTAACTTCTCTATTCCTTTCGCCATTCATTGCGATGCAAGCCATACCGGTGTTGGTGGCGTGCTTATGCAAACGGACAGCGAAGGTAATGATGTGCCCATAGCATTCATGTCCCGCAAGTTCAATACATAGTTGCCAAAGGAACTATTCAGTTACAGAGAAAGAATGCTTGGCGGCCATAATGTGCGTTAAAAAGTTCAGAGCGTATGTAGAGGGTCATGAGTTTTCTATTCACACAGACCATGCCTCTTTAAAATGGTTGATGTCGCAAACTGACTTGAGTTCCAGATTGGCCAGATGGGCCCTAAAACTGCAGGGATATTCATTTAAGATATTTCATCGAAAAGGGAGTCAAAATGTCGTTCCCGATGCTTTGTCTCGTGTGCAAGTTATCACCCAGGTCACAGAGCAATTCTTATTGCAATTATAAACAACATTTCAAATTAGTTTTCCATTCCAATTGCTCAGTTTCTCTACTCTTATAAGACCCTTTTCATTTAACACTTTTAATTAACACGCAGCTGTATCTTTTAACGTAAACTCAAAGTATCAAATTCCCAGCTTTAACATAAACATAACAGCGCAACCTCTAAGTGCAAAGATAAAGATTCTTTTGCGCAGTTCCTATCAGACTGAAAGCTTTAACATAAACATAACAGCCCAACTTCTAAGTGCAAAGATACTGATTCTTTTGCGCAGTTCCTTACATAAACATTTAATGAAAAGTTCTAGATTCCCATACGCAGCTTCATATCTTAATGTAAACATAATCCCGATATTGAACTTTCAATTACACAAGCCGCTCTTGTGAGCTTTTGAGCTTTAGAAAAAGAAGCTTTATCATAAGCATAGCTGACTTGCAGCATAAGATCACAATTGTACTTTAGTTCTAATTTTGGTATCAAATACATCGGGAGTACTTGCCTCCCACTAATAAATATTTTTTTCAATTCAATAACTACTGAATTGTTAATTGGCGCCCAACGTGGGGCTCGCGTTTAAAAACACAACAAAAAGATCTAATTAAAAGAAACAAAATCTTTAGTGTTTCGCGGGTATGCAAAGTGTCGATGTTGATTACCAAAGGAGACGAATATTATAAAAAGTCTCTGAACTCTAAATAACTTCAGTGCATAAAAAATTTCCAACAATCGGAAATACCGGGTGCCACATTAACTCAAGTGCATCAGAAATTTCCAACAATTGGAAATACCGAGTGCCACAATAATAACATATAAAAAAAACTTTATGTGACCAATTTATTTTAAAAATAAATCAACCATCAATTCAAGACTTTTTAACTTGGCCAATCAAATAAAAACCAGAAGGAAGGAAGACCTAATTTTTTTACAACAACCAAATAAACACAGAAGGAAGGAAAACTTAGACGACCCTACACTCATCAGGAGAGATCGTTTACGTGAGCCATCAGCAGTCTTATATAATTACTTTAAATATTTTTACTATAAATATACAATAAAATTTACTATTTTGTGACTCAAACATTTGTAAAAAATAATTGAAAAACTGGACAACCTTATCGAAAGTTTTCAAAATTTAAATATGGCTAACGACAATAGTTTGACAGCTGATTTGGTAGCTCAGTTGATTGCGAATCAAACTAGAGCACTTGAACAACAAATTGCAGAATTAAGGTTGCAGGTCACCTTGCCCCTAAACAGTGAACAAGAATACACAGCTACACAAATCAATGATACCCTTCGTTGCGATGAGTCTTTCGATGTTATCAAATCAATACCAGAATTTTCGGGTAGTTACAATGCATATGTTAGCTGGCGCGAAGCAGCTTGTTGCGCAATGCGCATGTATAAAGAAGGAAGTAGAAAGTACGTAGGTGCGTTGACAATTCTACGGAACAAAGTGACAGGTAGAGCTAATGATACTTTAACCAATCATGGTACAGTTCTTAGTTTGGAAGCCATACTTTCAAGATTGGATTTCGCGTATAGCGATAGACGACCAGTCTACATAATTGAACAAGAATTAAGCGTTTTAAGGCAGGGTAACTTGTCTGTCCTCGACTACTACAATTTGGTCAATAAAAAATTGACTTTGCTAATAAACAAAACTATCATGACATACGGTGACAAAGCCAGCATCATTACCGAAATGAATAACAAAAACAGGGACAATGCTCTGCGGATCTTTATCACAGGCCTTAACGGTTCCTTATCGGAAATATTGTTTTCCCTTAAACCAGAAAACTTGCCTAATGCTTTGGCAAAGGCACAAGAACTTGAAGCAAATTATCAAAGAGCTCATTTCGCATACAATCATTTTGCTAATTCCCAACAAAACAACCCCAGCTCTGGGCAAAGGAATCAACAAAAGAAAACTGAAAATACAAACCCATTCAAAAAATTTGATAATCGTTTGCGCTTTGATCAAGCTCCACAGAATCAGAATGTTACGCATGGCAATAGCAATCCTCAACCTGCACAGGTACCCATGGATGTAGACAAATCCATCCAGTTGCAAAACAAGCCATATCCAAATCCATATCAACAAAATCAAAATTTTGTGCAACCAAAAAAGCGGGAGCCGAGTCCCCCTTCAGGTCAGCAACCTAACAAGCTTATGCGTGTTAACAACCTTCAAGAAGATCATTTTTTAGAGGAAGAACAGGAGAGCTCCCCTTCGTCTACAGGATAGACAAGAAAATAAATAAACGATTAA
>JBAMBK010000415.1:600000-797400 GCA_037043435.1 Drosophila suboccidentalis | reverse complement strand
ATTTCTGTTAGGGTATAGTAACTTCTAAATTGTTGGATTCTTCTAGGTTTTGTATACATTTTGGCTTGAAGGCTGCTCGTTTGAGTTGCATACATATGTGTATTCAATGCTGTGAATAGAAAGAGGAGGCAAAACGAGTTGACTGTCGAGTAACAGTTACTTTTCGCTCTATACAAAAGTACATACATATATACCATATTTTGGGGAGTGAGACAGACTGCAGCTGCAGAGCAATGGGAATCTGGCAGAAACGATAGAACCTGGCAGAAGATTCTCCTTGGGGACTCTGGGCTGACTGGTTGTCCAGTCACGAGTCTAAGACTTGCCATTCTCTATTTCAGCTTGTAGTATTTCTGTTTCTATTTCTTTGATGTTAGGCTGACGTCAATTCATAAGCACAGCTGCCACGCCCACTTTATCTGAAGACTCCTCTTTCTTGGTTCAGACACTTGCAATTTGGTGGCATTAAGTCGTAGTTGGGAGTTGAAACTGCCCATTTTTTGTTTCTTTTTTTTTTGAGTCATGTGCGAGTATTTCAATTTGATCTGTTTTTGTTTTTTTTTGCTGGTGGTAATAGCCGGGCTTGAACGTACGGTACTTGAGCCAATTACCCAATTAAACGCCAGCGTTTTATGCTATCTCATTGCCGCCATCGCCCACAGCTTCTACACTCAGAAAAAAGAAATTCAAATAAAATTAGGTATAATTAAATAGGGACAATTTGATTTTATACTGTGTTGCTCTTACAACTTTAAGATTATTATTCTTGAATTAAGTATTATTAAAGTTTTAAAATTGTTCTGTACTCTTATTCTTGAATTAAGTATGAAACGTTTTGTTCAATTTATATTTTTACATGCATGCGCCTTAGAATTCTCAACTGGTTCTAAAAGCACCATTAAATGGTCTTAAATATAGTTATCTGTCGCTAGTTTTATTTAATTAAACTAAAATATTTCAAGATTGAATCAAACTTAAATATGCGAATGTTTTCTACTAGAAAACATCTACAATTTTAATATGAGTTCAAGATTTTTCTGTTCTTAAACTAGTAAGATCCGCTCTTTTACGAAAAAATCTTATTTTAGGATTTCCTAGATTGCCAAAAACGAACTTGAAATAAGACTTTTGTTCTTAGTTTTGAAAATTCTTTTGAACGGAAATCCTGACTTTTTTCTGAGTGTATTTGTGTTGGGAATCACAGAGGGGGATGAGGTAGATGCCCAAATATTGATATCTATAGTTTTGTAGTTTGTAGAGGTTTTTTGCAGGCATGGCCTATGGCTATTTTTCGTTGATTTGAGTCATGTTCTAGAGGCGTGCACAATTAGCGTTTTGTTCGGGCTCGGGTTCCGTTATAGCCTGGCCAAAAGCACAACAACAACAACAATGCGCCCAGGGATTACGAGAGTCGTCGGTCAAACTATGAAACTATGAAACTTGTTTGCCGATTATTATCGATTGAGGCTTGGTCTCTTTTCTTTTTTTTTTTTTATTTCTCCACTTCTCCACTCTCCATTGATAATGTGTGTGCCAAGGTGGGAGACTGTTTGAAAGGCTTTTCCAGTTGGCCTATTCTTGAACTTTGTCTTGACCAATTCGCTTTGGGGCTGGGCAAATGAGTTGCAAATTGTGCAAATATTTGTTGGTAATGCTCGTAAATCTTCACTTAAGATTAATAAAATTGGGGTGAAGATGCTTAGGAGAGTTTTGCGAACATTTGAAATCTCTAAAGAAAGTTTTAAAAAACTTTTTTAAAGATTAGAGACTCTTAAAGAAGTCGATAGTCCTATAAAGATATCTCCATCATCCTTTCTCAGCGCTACATCTCTATTTAGGTACAGTTGAGCCCTGTTTAAGCCTAACGCCTTTCTCTGCAATTCTCAAGGTTTTCATTTATGTAAAACTGACAATTGTTGAATATTTGCCATAATGTTCCTTCCGCATTTTGTGCCTGCCATAAAACAATCGAATGTTTTGCAGCTTTACCATAACTTTAGTTTATGGTGATTCTTTTCTGGCCAGTTGCCTATTCTTCTGCTCTTGTCGCCGTTTCCTTAAGTTTTCACTCGGCCCAAAAACAGTGGCAAGTCAACGCCACATGGGACTAAACTATGGGTTAAAGAGAAGAGACTAGAGTTGAGCGCGTGATGCGATATATCGGCTGTCAACTGATAGAGAAATGTTAATAGTATAATTAGGAATATTTATTTTTATTTTGCAAAAATACTAAAAAAATATTTTGGTAATTTTTAAATAAATATTAAAATTAATCATTTTGTTATTGTTTTTATTCGTATTCAAGATGAGAATTTTTGTTTTATTGTTTATTGAAAATTAACAAATTTTTAATAAAAATAATAGAAACAGTCATTTTAAGAATTGCTTTGGAAAACATTAATTTTTGTGGCTATATTATTTTTACTTAATACCTATTTAGAATGTTTCAAAAATTTAACAAAACAACTTTTATTAAATTATTAAATAATTGGCTCAAAATGTCAAAATGACTGTAGTTTCTATTAATTTTGCCATCATAGTATTCCCTGTTATTTCCTCCATTTAAATACAATTGTTTGTCTCGTGCTTGGCTCGTGTTTGTCTTTGTGTCACGCGCCTCATCTCTAGCCTAGACCAGTAGACCTGATCAGGCCGCGTTCCGTGTTTTGTCTTGTGGTTTTTTGTCGCTATCAGGATTCACATTTTATGCAATTGTTTCCATAGAAAGAATGCCATGTATAAATACACAGACAAAACAACAGGCAGCTCTTGTGGAAGCCACCAGGTAGTAGCCAAGTAGCTCTTAACTTGACTTGGACTTGAAGTTGCAGTTGGAGTCGCATTCGAAGTTGGAATTGAAGTCGGTGCACAGGTCTGGACGTGGTGTCGTATCTGGCTGGCTGGCCAGTCGTGATCAATGTTGGGCCCATGCAGAGCACTCGTCCAGACCAGACCAGACCAGACTCTAGACCAAGTCACAACAGACCAAGTTGAGTAGAGCAAAACAAAAACAACAACACACAAAAAAACGACGCCAATGTAAAGCAGCAAATGCTGAAAACGTTGAAATGTTGACAAGGCGCTCGGCGACAACGATTAAAATCTCTGGGGAGCCCAAAAGAACGCCAAAGAACAAGCTAAGAGCGCAACAAAGACAGAATGAGAGACAGAGAGCGAAAGGGAGAGAGAAAGAGAGAGAGAGATAAATCTAGAAAAGTAACATTTGCACTGCAACTGCAAAAAAGAAATAAATGTATTTATTTTTTTTCCTTCTTTTTTCTTGTAAATTACAATGCAATTTTTATGCCACACAAAAGGTTTTTCCTTCCACTTGGCCATTAAGCACTTTACATTCAATGTGGCAAGATCAAAGTGGGCGCAATTTATGGCCGCAGATACAAAGATACAAAGATACGCAACCGAATCGGGTTTGGATGCGGCAAAGGGACGAGGACGGGAAAATTTTGAGATGTTCTTCTGACGACATAAACGTGTGATAATATTTTACAAATATTTGTAATAAATTATAGTAATTAAAAATTAATTAGTTAATTCATTTTATCATTTTTCTAGATTATGTAAGATATTTCTGCATTTTTATAGTTTTTTGTTAATTGAAAAGTTCCTTTTTTCTCATTAAAAACATTCGCCTGCTTAATTATCAGCTGATTTAACAAATATGAATTTTCAGATTCTCATTTGATCGTTAAAATCGTTGCTCAACTTTATTTCATGTTTTCTTATATTTAAATATTAGTTATTTTCTGGGATTTAATAATATTTTGCTTTAAAATATTTTCTTTTCACAAGTTTTCTTGTTTAAATTTTATTTATATTTTGACGCATTAAAATGTTATGTTTCTAATATTCTTGGAATCCGATTTTTTGGAAATCTTTTCGTATCTTTAAGAAATGTATTTAATTTTAAATTTAGTATACATTTATTTTGAATCCATTCACTTGTTTTGTTTTTATATATTTGGGCTGATATTATCGTGATAATTCGTGTCCCATTTACTTGTGAACTCCACACGCAGGCGCGGCCCGTCTGTCTAGTGGTTACTGTAGCTGTTGCGGTGCTTATTGCGGTGGTTACAGTGTGTACAGTGTTTACTGTGGTGGTTCAGTTGCCGAAGCAGGTTATACAATTTTAGATTTGCGCTTTTCCAGTTTGGCAGCGACGAGTCTGCGAGTCTTTGACTCAATGAGTTTGCATGTTTGACCCAAATACGAAAGCCAAAAGGAGTGAGCAATAGATGGAAAGAGACGGAGAGAGAGAGGGAGAAAGAGTAAAGGAGAAAAAGAATTATGAATTTTAGATGCAAATAGTAGAAGTTCATTCAGTTGACTTGACTTATCAGTCAAGATATGAATAGTCTGCGGGTGAAAGTGAATAAATGTACATATGTGAATGTGTGAGAGTTTGAATAACAAGTGTGAATGAGTGCGTGGTATTTTTGTCTAAACTAACCGACAGTCTTGGTTATAATGTGCACAATTAGGCCTAGAGAATGAGGTGGTGTCCCATCCCCTATAGCTAGACATCTCTATATACAACTATATGTAAAGATATATAGCAAATACACCTTTGCACCTTTTGCTGTTGCATGTTTTCAGTCACTTGCTTTGCGCATTTTCTTCTTCTGTCTTTTGTGTTTGTTTCGGCATCGACGTGCGAACTGGGTTAATTTTCTATATACATACATATATACATATTTATATAGGTATATACATATAGAGAGACAATGATAATACTACTTATGTTTGTTTGTAACTACACAAGTATTAAATTATTGTACAAATACCAAAAGATTCGCACGATTTGCAACGCAAACAAAACCAAACAACAACAACAACAAAAAACAACAACAACAGACAATTGCGCATAGTAATTGTTATAATAATTATAATTTCACATTATTTTCTTTCTTATGAATGAAATGGGCTTTCTGAATGAGTTGGCTTACAGCTACAGATATTCCAATCTCTGGCAGATAAAGCAAAACAGAGATTATACTCACCACGTAACCTGACAACAGTAAATATTACTAAATATAATGATCATTGATAAGAATCTCTCTCTCTCTCTATAGAAATATAACAGCGAAGCAGCTGTGAATAAGTCACAGTTATTCAATCTTTTAAAAGAGCTCAGCATACAGAGAACTTCATCAAGAGCGAGCTTAAACTAGTTGAGAATTACAAGTCATATAATTTATAGCTGAAAAATAATAATGGAAATAGCGATAATATTGATATTTTGTATTATTACTTTATAGTAACATTATTCTAGAATAAACTAGTTGCGAATTATATGCAAGACTATAGAGAAATAGAAATTGGTTTTTTGTATAATTTTAAAAAAAGTGATATTAAGATATTTATTGATGCAAGGATTGAAAACAATTTCAGCATATGCTAAAATCGCTAAGCATTTAACTAGCCTGAACTAGTTGCGAATTGTAAGCTTAAAACGTTTTGAAATGTCTGTCAAGCCTTGTTTGTTATAAGAACGAGGTTCCCATGTCAATATACCTCGTAAACAGTTCGCTTTAAGCTCATCTATTACATTTTACAGCCCTTAATTGCAGCCAACTTCAACTTGTACGCCCTTTTCGTATGCATAACAGCCACGCCCATATGTTTCCTATCGCTGATTCAGCATGAAAACACACAATTTAAAGCTTATAAAAGCTAAAAAGAATACTAACAATAACATTACCAACTAAAAAAGTGAACATGGAGGTCAGGCAAAAGGTTAAACTGACAAGATTGACAAGCGACACGCCAAAGACGAGGGAATGGTGGCAGGGAACGACAGGGAAGCGGTACTGAAGGGGTTGGGCGACGTGTTGGGAACCTTTTTGGGGGCACAGTCTAAAAAATAAAACTACAAAAAAGCAGTCTGATAATTGCGGTGTTGCATGTTTGCGCTTCGGTTTCAACTTTGATATTACTGGGCAGGGAATTGTGAGTCAAAGGGGAAATAGAGGGGGGAGTATTGCCTAAAACTATGCTGAGAATACGACCACTAGAGGGTGTGTTTGAAATGTGTTGCGCCAACTCGCAGACTAGTTACATACATATATTTCTTTAATAGATATGCAAAGCTACTGGAGAGAGAATTCCCCTTTGATATTTCGCTCGAGTCGCAGTCGAGTTGAAGAATTCTTTTTTTTTTCCTTATTTGCACTATCAACAAATGCACATTCTCCCATTCTTTTCCCATTTTGTTATTGTTGTTTTCTTGGGGTCTTTTGCTAATTGCATGGGAAACTTCACAGGCCCACAGCTGATGTGGTTTTTTGTGCCCCTCCTTAGAAGTCTCAGGGTCGTTAAAAAACTGCTTCTTTTTATCTTCAACTCTCCACCTGGCATAATTAGAGCTTTGCTAAAAGGTATTACAACTCTGTGACAATGTTTGATTGCACTGAGAGCAGTTGGAACAGACTTGTAACTAGAGATGACACTAATTAATCTATCGTTTCGATAGTATGCAGTTTATTTACTATCGAATAGGTATAGCTCGTTTTTCTAGTAGATGGAAGAGAAGCTTGTAAAAGTGTTTTTAAATGCTGAATTTCTACAGCTACATTTTCTAATTCCGATTGTAACTAGATCCTTATATCTTACTATCGATATCGATAAAACAAAGATTAATTATTGTGGCATCAATGGGATATCTGGTTTTAAAACCGCTGGAATAAATCGAAAAGAATAACAAATAAATATGTTGTTGTAGTTGTCGCAACTTGGTCAAGTGGTGACACTTTTCTAGGGTAACTAAACGTCTTGAGACTCGATCTGCATAGTGTGTAAGCCGAAGCCGAAGCTGCTTATTCATTTGCGCATTAATTATGTGCGGTTGTTGCAAGTTGCGAGTTGCAAGTTCTAGCAAATGATGTAAGCCACAACAGCGGCAACAAGCTGCAAATGTTGTTGAGCATTTAGCTGCCATTTGTTACCACACACACACGCACACACAGAGAGAGAGAGACACACACAAATGTCACATGTGTGTTAAGCTATGAAAATGCCAGTCAGGCAGCTTCTCAACGGTGGCAACTGCAAACAGTCAACAGACAACAGACGGAGGCAACATTCAACATCGAATGCGCAGCTGTCACAATGTTTTATCATTTAATTTTCATAATAATAACGAAATCAAGTGGACACACAATGAGAAGACAGACAACGGGGCCTAGGAGAGACTCTGGAAGATTGTCTGCCATGAAATGAGTGGAGTGGAGATTGAGATGAGGAAAGGCGAGGGGTAGAAGAGGAAGTATGTACACCCGGAGAAAAAACAGTCAAATTAAATTTAGAATAAATAGGAAATAACAATTGAAATTTTAAATTTCATATTTAGTTTGTTTTATACATTTGCAAAATTTCATTAAATTGTAATTAAATTGAAAATGAATCACAATTTATTTATATTTTTATAATTAAGATTACACTATTTCTATTAAAATTTTTAAATTTATAAATACATATTTTAATTTGACAAATTATTAAAAACATTTATAAAAATGTATTCAAATTTATAATAATTCACAATATTTTTATGATTTAATATTAAATATTTTTAAAATTTATTTAAAAATATGAGTCAAGTATTTTGAACACTTTTTTTTGTTAAAAATTAGAACGACTTTATTTCAATTCAGTTTTAAAAATCGATTAAAAAATATTTTTATATATTAACTATAAATTACAGTTGAACTTCCAAAACTCTTATTCTCTCTAACTCGAACTAAATTAAGTGGCAATAGCTTATACTAAACTTAACAAAAAGACTTTCATAAACCGAAGTCTCCATAACTCGAACTTTTTTCTTGGATAATGGTGATTCGAGGGAAGTTCGACTGTATTTGAAAATCAAAAAGTTTATGTTGAAGTTTAATATTTATTTAAATTAACTATATTCGTTTTTAATTTATAATTTAAGTATACAAAATTAAAGTTGTCTAATTCTATATTTGCCACTAAGTCATACTCCAAATTTAATATAAATATAAAAATTGAAATTGCAGAGCATTTTTCTTTCAGTGCAGACATAATCCGCCTTTGGGTTTTTGTGACTGTGCGACAGACGCGTGGGCGATCAGCTTCTTTTTTTTTCTTTGATGATCGAGTTTAGACTTGGAGCAAGAGGAAATGTTAGGATAAAGAGGGGGAGGGGGCGAAGAAGAGTGTCTTGAGTTCAGTGGCAGCCACAAATAACGCAATCCATTTAAAGTCGTCAGCTGCAAATTGTTATTTAACAGCGTCTTCAGATTTTGTCTTGTATTTTTCTTTTTTCTTTTTTGTAATGTTTTAACACTTTTGGCAAGTGTTTTGGCTTTGGCTTTGGCCCAAGTGAAAGTGAACAATGGCAACTAAAATAAACAAATAACAACAACAACAACAAGAGCATGTTGCCACTGCACTTGGGCGTCTGTTGTTGTTGTTGTTGCTGCTGCACCTGAACTCGAACTTCAACAGGTAACAACAACATTCAACTGTAGCGCCCAACAACAATTAGTGTTTATTTGCGCGTTGTTGTTGTTGATGTTGTTGTTGTATTTTGTTGTTTTCAGCTTCTGCGAAGCGTCGTCAACTTCAACTCCAATTAGAGTGTCAGTTTAATGAACCGACAGCGTGCAACACTCGGGGGCAACATCAGCCAAAGCTTCAAGCTGATCGTGGCAGCCCTACAGATAGACAAAGATAGCAAGAGAGGGGTTAAACAAGAGAAAGAGACGGAGAGCGAATGCGTGCTTAACCTTTGCACTTTTTAATTTATTCTCTTTAAACATTTATTTATTTCTTTATTAAATAAATATTATAATTGATCACTTTTTGTTCTTAATTGCAGATTATAAGCGAGCTGGCGGAAGTTGTTTATGCCGCCTTGGACTACAATTTGGCCGTGGACGAGGAATGCCAAATGTCCCAGGAGCTGGAAAGTCTCTTTGACTTCATGACTGCAGATGGTAAGATTAGCAAATTTTGTAAGAAATGTATCTGGAAAATAAATATGAATTAATAAAACATGAATTCTACGGTAAGATGTTACAAAAAGGAAGCTTTAGATTGAGAATATACACAAACATTTGGAAGTGTATTATTTAATAAATAAACCTAAGTTGAGGAATTGTGAAAGGCGCAGCTTAATCTTTTTTAAAGAATGAACTTAAGGCAGGAAAGTTATTACGGTTATTTTTAGTTAGCTTTGGAAATATGCATCTTTACACGCTGATGAAAAAAATAATAATAATGTCGATAATTTGTATTAAAATTTTTTTAAATTAGTTTGGGACTTATTTTTTTAGTTTCATAATTTTTACTGAATTACAATGTTTAATAATTTGACGAAACTAGAGAATCCTATATAGTTTGAAATGTCAAAATGACTCGTTTCTATTAATTTTTTCATTGCTGTTATAACAGACTAAGTAAAGTAAGAGCTTCCTAAGAAATACAATATGAAAATGAACAAAACAAATTCCATTTTTCAAACTCGCTAAATGAGTGATCAAAGTGAGTAATATATTAAAAAAGTGATTCCCAAATTGAAACTGTTACATAATCTCGTAGTTGCGAGTAAAAGTAAAATTTATAAGAATGTTCATTAATATATGACCTATTAAACTTTAAACTTGTTGACTAATTAATGTTCTACAAATCGTTTGAAATGAGTGGAATAATTGAGCTTAGCTTGATTCATTGTAATAAAAGAAAAATTTCCCCCAGTGAGGCATTCGCTCAGCTTCCATAAATAAACCTCTATCAGTAAAAAAATAAAAAGAGACCCTTGTAATAAGTCCACAATCAGCACAAGGTCATGAAGTGAATCACGTAGGCATTTCTATATCATGAGACAGACTTAAAAAAAAATAATATAATGGCATGAAATGAAATGTTGTGAAAATCAGCATTTAGGTTAGATTAAACACAGATCGTCACACTTAAAAATATATACAAAATTGCTCGTAAAACGTTATTTGATTTATCTTAATCTTTTGTTGTTGTTATTGGCAATTGCAGAAATCGACGATGATTGCATTGATGAGGGCATTGACGAGGGCGACAAGCGCTGGGACGATGAAGCCGAAGAGGAGCGCAACAATACCAAAGAACTGGAGCACATTATCGTGGTAAGCAAATGAAACCAACCCAAAGAAAAATCACAAAAAAGAAACCAACACAAAAAAAATAATACAACTCTTGACATTTTCCTTGGCATTTCGACATTTTGGCAGGCCGCTGATAAATTGCCAAAACACGAATGCAAATTGAATCGAATCAAAGTTTTACCTTCTGAACTTTTGGCGCCATGAGTCAGTTCCTATTTGTTGTACCCTGTAGTGTTGGAAAAGACTGAAAAGCGTATTAAAGATTAAGTAAACTATAAAATTAATTTTTTATTCAGGTGACATAATTTTAGTATTTGTTATGGGTATATTTGACATTTTAAAATTTGATAATTTTTAAGAAGTCATGAAATAAACAAAGAACAGAAATTAGTAAAAAAAAGTGTAAAGTTGCAGAGTATCTTTTAGTCAAGTGCATGTCGCTTGGATCAGAAGAGAACTTAAAAACCCAATTATAAATAGAACACTTTGTTTCTTAACAAATTAAAGTATATCTTTTAGTCCAGCACTTGTTAGTTATAATCGAAACAAGGAAATAAAGTTCGTGAATATCTTTAAGTTGATTTGAAATAAGAGACTTCACAGGGTATCTGCTAGTCCATACATTTGCAACAAGAGTTGACTGGTGTCTTTAAGGAGTGCCTGTTTTGTTTGGTTAACCTTTTGACCAGGCTTTGACTGCTCCATTTGGCATACGAGTAAATGTATCTGCGTATCTCAAAGATAGACAGTTTTGTGTGTTGTGTGTTGTGTCGAGTGTGGGAAAACTTGTTTGGCGCACGTTGCATGGACATGGACAGAAGCGGCAATTGGAATCAGGCAGCAGTTGCAGTTACAGTTAACCAAGTGAGGCGCACTGCTTGTTACCTGTATCTTTGTATCTCATTGCGAACTGTAGCTGTATCTATAACGCGGCTAACCGCAAAACAACGCGCACTCTGCGAGTTGGCCAGCTCAATCGCTTCAGATGCAGCTCCAGGTTCTAGATTACTTAGACCACAACACAGAGTCGGATCTCGGGTTTAGACTAGACAAGACCAGATCGCTTGATAGACTCGACTCGATCAGAGACTGGCAATTTTTAGCCCAGTAACCAAAGTGCCTAAAGGCTTATGGATTTGTGACCACGTTTGTCTATCTATTTGAATGACTAGATTTCAGTTAGAGCTACAAATTTGCTAACAACATTGATGCACATATATTTTTATTTTCTTGTTTTAAGATATTTATAAATATTTTATCAATCAAAATAACTTTGAGCCTTATATTTAATTTTTTCTCGTTCGGTTTATAAACAGAGTAGAAAATTGAGATGTACAATTATGGAAAAACTAAAAGAAACGATAGTTTTTTATTTAAAGAAAGAATTGTCTCTTGTTTTAAAGATTTTTGTGCCTTAAATATTTTAGTTTATTTTTAAATTAATTTCTTATTTTTATGCTGGTTTAAGATGCAAAGATACGACTGCTGGGCATCTAAAAGTCGAGCAGTTCGACTGTAGAATTCATACTTGTTGCATATTGCGGCAGTGCTGATATTAAATAACCAAATTGCCATCGAGTTTTGCCGCGGAATTTCGTAATAGGAAATCATTGCATTGCATCTCGCGAGCTGCACTTGATTTCACAGCTAAATGCGTTGTTGGAATGCCCCCAACCCCCCCTCTCCTCCCACCTCCCCTTTCCTCATCATCTTGAGTTACCAAAACGATCAAGATCATTTGATAATTTGGCATTGAGGCGTGTGATAAACAGCTACGTTTCACTGATTGAGCCAGCATTGATTGTGCACCACTGTGCCGTCTAACAAGTTTCTGCCCCACTGCACATGTTGCTCATCTTCTTCTCCTTTGCCTTGTTCTTTGTATCTAATGAGCCACTTTATAGAATTGACACATTACTGTCAGGCAACATTGAGCAAAGTCGCGACAATAACAACAACAACGACAACAACTACATGATTTTCCACTTGCCTGACTTTTCCAACACAAATGAATTGCAATAGAAAACTCGTGAAAAAAAAAACAAAATAAATAAAAACACTACATTCTCACATGCATTTTGCATAGACACGTTGATGGACAAAATAATAGAAACGATCATTTATATTTTTAAAATTGTTGCAGAAAAAACATATTTTTTAGTTTCGTTATTTTTACCTAACATTTTATGATATTATTGTATGACTGTCAAAATGACTCTCGTTTCTATTATTTGTACCATCACTGTACGTTTGTGCAATGAGCATGTGATTGACCAGCCAACGAGGCAGACAGTTTTCAGTTAACAGTTTGCAGGGCCTATTGATTGTGCAAGATGGATATGGCCCAGTTAGTAGCAAACGACGATACCCGTATTAGCACAGCTGGATACCTCTAATTAGGAATGCAATTGCAGCTGTTGAAATCTTTTTAGAAAGGTTTTTAGATAGATCAATATATAGGAAGAGAGAAGCATCTAAAAGTCTATTCGATTTTAATATTATATATAAACTGAAACTAAGAAAAAGAATTAAACTATTATTAATATTTGAAATCTGATGATTTGGAAACATAGATAATTTAATTTAGAAAATAAAGAAAAGTATAGAGAAAAATAACAATAAAAGAATGATAAATTTGTAAGCTTTCGTCACCAGCGTGGACTGTCGCGATAGTGTACTCGTGTAAAAGAAATTAAAAAAAAAAAACTCCGTTACGAGGCATAAATCTAGTGGCAAAAACATTTCCATGTCCTAAATTTTCTGACATCCAATTTTGTGACGAACGATATGAATTTTTATACTCAAATTAATTCTAAAAAAAGTGTTGCCATTCGGCACATTTTGCAAAAAGGTCCTGATTCATACCAAAAAAAAAACTTTTGTTTTATTAATTTCAAATTAATATTGTTCGTCACAAAATTCTATATTCAAAATCTAAAAAAAATTAATTTACGATGTATAAATCTAGTGGAAAAAAAATGTCCATGCCCTAAATTTTCTGACATCCAATTTTGTGACGAACGATATGAATTTGTATACTCAAATTAATTCTAAAACAAAAGTTTGCCATTCGGCACATTTTGCAAAAAGGTCCTGATTCATACCTAAAAAAAAACTTTTGTTTTATTAATTTCAAATTAATATTGTTCGTCACAAAATTGAATATTCGAACTCTAAAAAAAAACTCACTTACGATGTATAAATTGTCCATGCTCTAAATTTTCTGACATCCAATTTTGTGACGAACGATATGAATTTTTATACTCAAATTAAATCTAAAACAAAAAGGTCCTGATTTTTCATACCTAAAAAAGAAACCTTTTTGTTTTATTAATATCAAATTAATATTGTTCGTCACAAAATTGGATATTCGATATTTTGTGGCATGGATATGTAGTGATAAATCGTTTATATCATTAGTTTAGTAGATCATCATCATCATGTTTAATCAAATTAAAAATGTTTCTCCAATCAAATGTATCTCTGATTAATTGTATCTCTCTCTCTCTCCCGTTTGCAGACCTGCAGAAATCATATTAAAGCCGCATTACCAGAGAACCATTACAAAGCCGTTTGTCGCGCCTTGGTAACGGAAACAATAGAACTGCGCATATTTTTGCAGCAAGTGTTGAACAATGGTAAGACCCAAAATAAATTAAATCAATCTCATATAAAAAATACGTAACTATTTTATTGTTTTGCTAGGAGGAGCTGAAAAGTTTATCAAAGCATCATCGCAAACATCTCAGACAACACAGAAAGAACTGGCGAAGCTGGGCTTCAACGACTGGGTGAGTTACTCTACAAGCTGAATATTTATTTGTAATTAAGATAGAGTGTGATCTGGTAACCATTTGATTGTATGGATTATGCAAGAAACTTACGAAAATACCGCTAATGGTCTTTAAAGTGGGTCTACAGTGCGATTGAGGCTCAGACTCAGACTCACGACTCATTGGATTCATTGGTTGTTGTTTTTTGGCGCACCTCGTCTACCATCATCATAATTACGCTTAACATTAACATCATCATAGAGTTCACAGACTGTTGAAAAGGGAAGGCAATTGTCCCGCTTTAACCTCAACTGGGCCAAGAAAAAAAGTTAACAATTTCACGAAATTCACTTTTGATTTTAATAATCATCCTAATGCGTTTCGACTCTTTGAGATACATTTAATGGGCGACACATTAACGCCACAAATATTTTCGATTCATATTTTTACAGCTCGCATTCATATCTATTCGAATACGTATTCGTATTCGTTTTTGTATTTGTTTTTGCTTTTGCTTTTGTGTGACCTTTGGGAAGTGAAAAATGTCGAGGCCGTTCAGGGAATTCGCTTGTGGTTGCCATTGGACCCCGAAAACTCATTGAGACAGACACGCAAATTGACCAAACACGCAACCAAATTTATTATTTCACACAAAACACACACTCAAAAAAAAAACAGATGAGCAATTTTAACAAATATAAAAAGTATATTGCTGATTTAGACCGAAAGGTGTTTTGGTTTTGGCTCAGACAGCTTTTGTTCTAGATTTGTATAATACAATGTATATTAAAAAAATATCTAAAATATCCACATAATTGTTACAGAATTTTTAAAATGTTGATCAAAGTCAAATTTATCAAAATTATCGGGCCTGTTCCAGTTTTCACTTTTAACTTTTTAGCATTTTGTGATATGAATTTGTTCACTTTGAATTTAGACTAAGGGTTTGAAAATTATCGATTTTCGCTTTATCGGACTTAAACTCATCAACTCAAAGTAATATCAATCCGCTAAATATCGGCGAAATGGTATTAGAGCAGTTTAAACAAATTCAATTCCGACAAATTTTATCGAAAGTGAAATTCGGAACAGGCCTGACTATAACTTTAAAAGAATATCTAAAATTTTTGCATTTTTTAAAATAATTTTTGTTTAGGATTGTTTTATTTTATCTTTATATCTCTTGTTTACGATCGCGATTTTCAGAATTAAATTTAAATTAAAATTCTATTGTGCTTGCAATCGATTAAAATTATGTTTGCAATCGGAAGATTTTCCTGTAGCGTAAACAAATTTCAACTAAGTTGAGCCTAAAACACACCCTTGTCAAATCGCCTTTCACACTTACATACATATACATATTCGCATGTTGATAAAGAAAAACCGCGAAACAAAAAAAAATTGGTTCGCGTGCGCTAAATATCATATAGGGTATCTTATATATCACACATGCTATGCACATAGCATATATATATCATAGTAAAAACCACCTATCAAGACCATAAAAGTAATTAAATGAATGAAATTTGCATAGCGTTGATTAAAAATTGGAGAAAAATAAGAAAATAAAGGCGAGGTGATTTACCGTGGGTCTAAAATTAAATTCTATATAGAAAAGAGAGATAGGAAGAGAGAGTAAGTGAAGTGTGGGAGAAAGAGAGATAGAGGGAGATGTGGTTCAACACTTGTATATTGTATTTTACAACAGCAAACTGACTTGACGATATGTAATTTCTAGCAATTGTCGCATTTGATTAAAAACTCGCTGCTGTTATCAGTCATTGAATTGATAAGGTAGTTTTATTTCTTATTCTACTATTTATAGTGTTGAAGTTGGGCCAAAAGAACTGTTTATAGACAGCGGTTTTATCAGTTTCTCGGAAGCCAAACAGCCTTCAGAATGTCACACAATTCTTTAGATTTGTTGCTACCGCCCAAAAAGAAGCGTCTGCTTCTTCTTCTTGCCTCACCCACTACCGCAGACTGGAACGAGCGGAACTTTGAGAAACGGTTTTCGGATCTTTGCTTTGCTATTTTCTATTTCTTTTTGTTTGTTGGCCTGATTTTTGTTTGGAGTTTTAAGCTGAAATTGCTCGAATTCCTTTGTGTTTCTTTATGATTTTTGTTTACTTCATCCACCTTTTTTTTATATCTTGCTTCATGCTTTGTTGCTCTTAGACTCGGGGGCAAATCATCAGCTCAGTTCTAGTTAGTTGGCATTGTTTTTTTTTTTTGGAGGGAGTACGTGCTTTCGGGATAGAAATACTCAGTGTCTGCAGCTAATTTTATTAGGCTTTGATAATTATAATTATAATAATCACGCCACTGTGCAGAAACCGCTTTAAAAGCTCTGCACAAAGCTGCTTTGAAAGCACTCGAAATGCAACAAACTGTACCAAAAGTACATTAAAGCTCTCAGCAAACTTAAGTCTGAATAAAGGAAATAAAGGCATTTTCTTTAAAATTAAATAATGTTAAAATCAAAATGTATTTTAAATTGGATTAAATGTTATAAGTACATGAAAGCTTACTTAAACAATAAAGCTTTGCAAAATGCTAAAATTAAGTTTTATTTGTATGTCAGAATAAAAATTTAAAGCGTTTTGCTTAAATTTAAATTCAAATGCTTTGATTATATTCAAATTAAAAAACACTTTCAAATCGTTTTAAGTTTAAATTAAATGCTACAAGTACATGAAAGCTTACTTAAAACAGAAGCTGTTCTACTAAATACCAAAAAAAATAAGCTATTTATGTTGCGTATTAAGATGTATTGCTGTCTCTGTCTCTCCATCTCTTTCTTTTAACATACGGTGCTGGAAAATAGAATAAAAACGATACTTTTTTTTATGTATTTTTAAGATTGTTTCGATAAATACAATTTTAAATATACAGGAGTGCCACAGAAATCGCTTTCGCTTGAATTTTACTTAAATTTGTATGAAATTGTATGAAATTTGTATGAAATTTAAGTGAAATTCAAGCGAAAGCGATTTCTGTGGCACCCCTGATAAATAAATATAATTTCTTTTAGCAATGTTTCAGACTTAAATTAATTTTAATCGTATTATCAACTAATTGGTTTGAAGTGTCGTTTCTAATATTTGTTCCATTACTGTAAATATCTTCAGCTCCGCTATCGAAGCATATCAAAATTAACTGCATTTCCCTAAACAGAGGCCTATGTTACATTTGTTTCGCTTAGCTGCTTGCCACCATGATAATGATATTGATAATGATCATCACTGGCAACTTCATGATGATGTATGCAAAATACACTTTGATGCCCCAAAAACAAAATAAAAGCCGCAAGAAAAGTGAATTTTTGTTTGGTACGCATATGTGCGATAATTCATGCAACAACAACTGGCAACAAACTGTTGCAAGCTGCTTCCGGAAGCTGCCACACGTTTGCAAATGATGCGCAGTTGTTGTTGTAAGTTGTTGTTGTTATTGTAATTGCTATTGTCTGCGTGTTGTTGTTGCATTTATTGAAGCGCAACGTTGTAGATGTTGAATGCAACATTTGTCGGCTTTTGTTGTTAGTTGTTGTTGTTGGTTGTGTCGATTATGCGATTGTGTCAAAAACATGTGCCGTTACCACCTCTCCCACCTGCCACCTGCCACCTGCCACCTTTTGTGGCAGTTCAAGCCCTGTCTGCCACATCGGAGTGGCATCTGTTGCATGTTTAATGAGCTGCCTCCAAATTTATTGCCGCAAATTGACGCCGCCGTTGTTGAGAGGAACAGGAAAAGCGATCGCCGTGAAAAGTGAAAATGCGAATAACTGTTGCATCTACTTACACTTGTCTCTCTCTCACTCTCTCTCCCTCTCTCACTCACTTCATTTGCCATTGTGTGCTAAATACATTTCCTGTCGATCACACACTTTACACATTACTCATACGCACTGTTTAACCCGGCAAATTTCAATTGCAACAAGTGTCGCATGTATTAAAAATAATACACTATAAAATTGTGCAGCATTTTTAATTAATTAATTTCATATTCATTCGTTACGGCTTGAAAAGTGAAAAGTAATTGACTGTGCAACCAATCAAACTGCAAAGAAAAAAAATATAAAACCAGCTTCAATTTGGAATTCGAACCAAACTCGAGCTCCGTTTGCTGCTGATTAAAGTGAACGGCGCAATGCCAATTACCTCTAGTTAGTCCCACTAAATCGAGCTATTCGTATTGTCTTAATCTCTGCCTAAAATAAAACACAAAAAACACAGCACGAACTGGAAATATGGAGAACGTTGCAAGTAAATATGTCGATTAACACACAACAGTTTGTTATGTTAACAATTCAATGCATGTTTTTATATTTGTTAATATGTTGCTTTTATTTATTTAAAGTTAAGTTAATCTTGTTATGTCTAGAAATCGAATAGAAAGTGCAATACGTTTTAACTTGATAAACCTTTTATATAACCTGGTATTTAATTCTGCATCAATATTTTATTCATTTGGAACTTTAATTGTTTTTCCTTATAACATTGTCCACAAAAACTCATTCGATTTCCCTATGTCATATGCTTTACTGCTTGACCTCTAATTTGAGTCTACATCTACATATTTTTTATTAATTTAAAAAGTGTATTTTTTTTTTAAATTTTTAATTCATATAACTTTGTCAAAACTACCAATTTACTTGCGGAGTCTCAATTTTTATACCCGTTACTTAAAAGAAAGGTGAAAGGGTATATTGTAATCGTTGCAATGTATGTAACAGGCAGAAGGAAGCATCTCTGACCCTATAAAGTTTATATATTCTTGATCAGCATCAACAGCCGAGTCGATTTAGCCATGTCCGTCTATCCGTGTGAGGGCCTAGATCTCAGACTTCTATAAAACTCATAAACCAGGTCATGTTTTTTGTTTTAAAATTTTTGTTTTCAAGTTTTCAGGATTTTAGGATTTTTTACTTATTAAAGTTAACCACTATTATTACCTATCATCCCACTAAATCGTAACAAGATCGGACAAATAGAAAGGTGATAACGGCTGATTAAAGCTTTTAAGCAATGTAAGTGCCTAAAAGCATGCCATAAAAAATTTTAAAAATGTATTTAAACAAGTAACGGGTATTCTATAGTCGGAAGCTCGACTATAGCCTTTCCCATTTTTTTTTTTTATGATTGTTTACTTTTTCCATACTGACCCCTTTACATTTTTTTCAAATATCTTTCTCATAACTTTGTCAAAACTTAAGCAATTTACTTGCGAAATGTCAAATTGTTCAATGCTTGACCTATAATTAAATTATGCATCAAAATTGTTTACATTTGGAAGACTTTTCTATAATATTTTAATCTATTTATTTGTTACAATGTACAATTATTACCGAAACAGTTTACACAAAGATTATGTAGACACACCAAGATTATTTTCCAATCTCGAATGTAATCTAATCTCCCACTGATGATCATTCTCTTTCTGCTGTTCCCATAGGCACGCTTTTGGGTGCAGGTAATCGATGAGCTACGACGCGGAGTGCGGCTGAAGAAGCTCAATTACGAGCGAACTCCCATTGAATACGAGCTGACGCCCTACGAGATACTTATGGGCGATATCAGAGCCAAGTGAGTAAACCACAACAAAGCATCACAATACAACAACAATTGCAACCGCAATTCAACAACAAAAATTTCTCTTTCTATTTCTATTTGGACTTTTCTAATCAACCACAATGAAAATCAGAAAGTATCAATTGCGCAAGGTGATGGTGAATGGTGATATTCCGCCTCGTGTCAAGAAGGATGCCCATGCGGTGATCTTGGACTTCATCAGGTCACGGCCGCCATTGAAAAAGGTGTGTGTTCCACGTTCCCAAATACCAAAACTCACTCTCTCTCTCTATCTCACTTGCAAATTCTTTATTATTTTCTTAAACTTGATCTCTGATCTTTTGGTTAGGCCTCTGAGCGTCAGCTGGGACCGCCATTGAAGTTAATACCCTCACCGCGGGAACAGCTCATGGAGTCGATACGCCAGGGCAAAGAACTGAAGCAGATAACACCCCCCGAAACGCCAACCCTTAAAGAGAAAAGTAAGTCTACAATATTTCAGAAATAATCCCTTAAATTAAGTTCCCTTTTAATAGCCTAACATGACTTGTAAGAATTCAACTTGAGATTTTTATAAAAACGCCTGGAAAGCTCTTATTTATAAATTTCAAGAAATTTCCAAGATCTACTGTATAGTATAATCTGTTGCACTTCTCTTAGCTGTTCAAATTTTAAACCAACAAATTTTTTATTTAAACAAAAATTGAAAGAGAAAAAAAAGAAGAAAACAAAATATTGAAAATGTAAAATAAATAAATATGTAAAAGAAAGTAAGATAAAAAGCGGCTTATGCGATAAGATAAGGATCGAATATTTGCAAAGATCACTCTAGGGTTGCCATCATATTTGTAAAATTAAAGGCAGTTCCAGAGAGTGTTGAAGCTAAGATGTTTAATATTTTGTGCAAATTTGTAAGTGTATTCAAGAAATTGAATTGGACTTTGGAGCAGGTATTCACACACACACACACCTTCTATTTGCCAGGGTTGTCATTATCGTTTCCAAAAAATTTTAACTGCCAAACTGCTCATAAATTGTTGTCAACCACTTGGCTAAAAGAGAGAAAAACTTGTTAGCTGCGAACAAAAGTTTTCACTGCACTTGTCGGTGCCCCATTGTATGCCATAGTTTCCCCCTCCCCCCACTCCCCTTTGCCTTCTGTCTATCTACCTGTCTGTCTGTCTGTCTGTCTCTGTCTCTGTTTGCGTTTGTATTTGTTTGTTTGGCCAATTGCCGTTGCCGGCATGCGCATGCCAGCATAGATCAAAAACGGCAACAATTTCCAATCGCCAAGTCTCGCTGCTGCTTGAAGGAAGCGTGCAAAAAATTGTGACACACAAAGATAGCGACGATGTTAAAGTCGCTTGCAACAACAACGACAACAACTTCAACAACAACCACAACGATGATGATAATAATGATGATGACAACGAGTCTGCGGCTTTGGCGCTATGTTTGTTTGTCTGCTGTGGGTTATGTTTATTCGACAGACAGTTAGACAGTCAGACAGACAGACAAACCGAATGGGGCGCGTGTTGCATTTGCGAAGCAAGCAAACATTAAAATGCCAAAAGCAAAGAAAAGTGTTGCATACGCACGTGCGCTGCCTGCAAACGACAGTTTTCTGTGACAGCCCAAAAGTGTGCAATAAATTCGTATAGGTTTGGAAGGCCAGGATGCCAACTACAAAGTCTTTAATTTTTAAGAAAAGATACAATTAAAGTGCTTTCAACATTTTAAAAATCTAAAAAAAATATCAAAAATAATGTAGCAAATATCCTTCTTAAATTAAGGGTCCATAACTGTTATGTTTGGATTCCAGTTGAATTTTTCCCTCTCACACACGCATACACTCAAATGCCGCATAAGCCAGCGATTTAAATAGGCGTTAAAAACAATTTAAAGAGTAATTGAAATCTGTCATTCAGTTTCATTAGCACGCTGAAAAGTTTAACAATTATTGCCCACACGCAGCTTTTCGCATGCTATCTTACTCTCGTCTCTCTCTCTCTCGCTCTCCCTGTCTGTCTGTCACTCACTTGCTACGTCATCAAAAGCGGCAGCTTAATGCAACTAATGACGTAACAAAAACCACAACAACAACAGCAGCAGCAACGGCCGCTTTTGCAAATGTTAAATGTCAAAAACCAAAACAAAGCGTTTGCCTTACGCTCTCTGAAAACTGCCCCGCTCTCACACTCTCTCACTCAGTCGGAGAGAGTGCGCTGCGCTCTCTTTGGCGCAACGCATGCGCTTATGGGATAAAGCTTTGTTTGAAGCTTTTAAGCATGTGTGTGAGATTTGAGTTAGTCGAACAGTTTTGCGTTAAGCTTCAGCGGTGTCGCTTCGTGTTGTTGTGGCTGCTGACGGCGGCAGAGGCGACGCGTGGCGCGAGTGAAAATGAAAACGACACAATTAACAGTTCAAATTGACACAAAAGTATTGAAAAAAACGCACAGTCAACAATTCTTAAAATAGTCAATGAATTAGTCAATAAGTCAAGTCAATTCCCAAATCTACAACATAATATAAAATAGAGTAGAATAAAAAAAGTAAAAGAGGATAACAAACTGTCAAGCAAAGAGAGCGCGCGCGGGGGTGGGGTAGGGTGGCTTTTTTGCTTGGATCGATAGCTTGAATGCAACCGTGCTAGAGTGAAAGAAAAAACACACACACACACGCACGCAAAAGAGAGTGAAGAGTAAAGCAACAAAAGTGAAGTGAACTAAAAGTGGAGCAACAACTCGTGACAGGACCAAAGTGCAAAAGGGGTGGGGAGGGATTGTAGGTGTAAAACAACAACTTATTTAGCCAAATCAATTAAAAGCAACACAAATGGATGCCAAACCAAAGACGACGACAACGCCCAGCGGTAAACGCACAACGGCCGCTTCAGTTTTCAAATCGCATCACGTTGTACGCAACGCGGATATTGTTGATGTTGCCAGCGATGCGTCGCTTTACTGCGGTGGCAACGAAACCGAAAACGGAACACTTGCAGCACAACAACAACAACAACAGCCACAACAACAACAACAGCAAGAGCAACAACCACAGCCAACGCCACGTGCTGCGCCGCGTGTTGCGGCAACAACAAATGCTGTGAATCCGCCAACACCAAAGCCCCGTCAGGCTGTCAAGTCATCATCAAAAGGTAGCAACAACAACTGTAACAACAACAACAGCCAGTAAACTTGTTATCCGATACGATTTAGCTCTGACCTGCTTTCAATTTTGCTGTCGCAAAAGGAGCTGCCAACTCAAGGGGTGGGGTGAGGAGGGGCAAGGGGGAAGGCGGAAGGGGGCAGCAACTGCATTTAAGGCGCTACTTTGCATGCCACAACTCAGCGCTCAACTCGCACCTTGTGGCAACTTTGTATATAAAACCTTGAGGGCAGAGACGGAGGCGGTGGAGAAGGGGGGAAGGAATAAAAGATTCAAATGTAGTGTAGTAGTAAATCCATGAGAATCTAAACTTTAAATTCTAAACTAATGTCCCCAGTGTCCCATTTACCCTGTACACATGTGCTAACGGGTATATTGAATGTTTTTAAAATATCTGTATGAAGAATAAGAAAATACTTGGGAAGCAATTAATGTTAACGGGCATATTGATCACCGAGACAGGGTATCTTTTAGTTCAGCATTGCCCATTGCAGCGATCTCATTAAAAGAATTTAAGCTTTAGATTCTATAGTAATGTCTCCAGTGTCCCATTTACCCTGTATAAATATGCTAAAGAGTATTTTAAATTTATTTATTTATTTATAAAGGTTAGGAATGAATTTGGAGAGCATTTAAAGGTTATTAAGTCCAAAAAAATATCCGGACTTTCTTAACCTAAGAACAAAATACTTGAACTTCAAGTAAAGCTCTTCTTAATTTCTTATCTGCAAGTATATTGATTATCGGAGTTTTCTACGATTTTTTTCAAATATTTTATTTTGTTAATTTAACAGTAATATCAAGAATACTAAAATTTTGTTTTAGAATACTTTCTTTTTTTTCTGTGTATACTCTGTAGACATGTGTTACTGGGTATATTATATTAAGATTTTTTGAGCACAGAAATTATATTTTAAATCAATTTTAATGGGCAGTTCGATCTCGGAGACAGGGTATCCTTATGTGCAGCACTCCCCAATGCAGCGCACTCATTAAAAAAAAGATTCTAAAGACGGGAGTGCGATCCGAGGAGTATTACCGTGTCGGCATCAGCGATAATCTGAGGCGGCATTCAACATTCAACATGCTCTTCGGGTTAATTTCCCAAGCACTTTTACGATCATTGCGCAAGACGCGAAGAGAGAAAACAACAACAACGACAACGACAAGAAGATAAACGACAACAACATGTGTAGAACTATTAAATGCGTTAACTTAATGTTAACGGTTTGTTGAGGCACTAAAATAAAAAACAAGAAATCAACAAAGAAAAGATATCAACATTGCGGTGCGATGACAGAGTAAACTTTTAAAGTCGCCTGTCTAATTGCAAAATGAGTGTCTCTTAAAGAAAGAGGCGAAAACAGTGTTGCCCGAAATAGCTAGTTGTTAATAAAAAACAGAATGTTCTTACCTTCAATATAGATCTGAATTTATAAAAAACCAGCTAAATAAATAACATGAATTTTAAAATAATAAAACTACAAATTCTTATATTTAGATAACTTATTTCTTTAAAGCCACGATCCAAAATTTTGATTCAATAATATTTAACCTATTTATAAAGCTGATTGATCCATAACACTAGTTTCTGTCATTAAAATATTCCAATTTTTGACTTTTAATAATTTGGTTTGTCTTTTTCTATAACGTTTAAATCGATTTCCTTAACTGTATGGAATTTTCCTGAAAAATTATTCAATTCATTTTTCAAAATGGCCATATTTCAAATAATTAGCCGTTCTCTAAGTTATGGCTGAATCTAGTTACTTAAAAGCTAAATTGCCAGCACTGGGCGACAACTCTGAACGGGGAGGCTGCCGAGAAAGAGAGAAAGAGAGAGAAAAGTATGTGGAACGGGCAATTATGCAACTTATTAAGCAATGTAATCTAATCCAAATTGTGCTCACAATAGCTGCAGGCTCATAGTTTTCCCCCGACTTTTCCCATAGCATTACATTTTCCATACAATTTTCGCACTGGGCCAAAAAGTTATCGCAATCTTTCTTCTTCTTGTGTCTTTCTCGTAGTGCTTCCAAATTCAACAAATCCAACGCTGTCGCGCTCCAGGCAGCGGCTCATCAAAGTGGATTTCTCAAAGTTGCAGGTAAGCTTAACACTTGTGGCATGCAACTAATTAGATTTAACCCCTTATTGTTGTTTTATTTGTGCAATAGGACGACGAGCATTTCTTTGATGAATCCAGCATAAGCAGCGCTGCTTCCACCGCTGCCTCCTCAGCCGCTGCCCATTTGGCCGAGCTGCATCGATACTCACAGCCCAAGATGCCGCCGTATCCCATCGGGGGCTATATGCTGGGCAGTCAGGCGAGGCACGATGCACACAACGCAACCCTGATACGACCGAGACGCACAAGTAAGTATCGATTAAATGCGATAACAAGCGCGATATACGATAATATAATACGTTACAGTGTGCACAAAGTATGAAGGAACTTGTTTCATGAAATGTTAGCTGAAACTCTAGGGTTGTCAAGCACTCAAGCGTAACTGGAGGAAGAAGTAAGATTAGGAGAAACAAAGATGCTAATCTCAACTTGAGCTTGAAGAAAGGGAAATTTCTATGTTATTTAGAGAAAATTATAGGGTTGACAAATATTCAAACAAAAGAAGTGAAAAAATAATGTCAAAAAACAAAAAAGTCGAGCATTATTTGAGGGTATTACTGAAACTTGATTCAACAGTTCACACAATAGATATTATTAGCATGATTATTGATACTTTGTAATATGCTTTATCATGCTACACAATGAAGGCCAGTCAATAAGATGCATTGATATGTGGGAAATTCAAAAGATTTAGCTTTGAACTATTTTTTACACTGACCATGGAATAAACAAGGTCAGTTATAGTCAATCCCATTGGTCAGCGGATCATGACGTCACGCGAGTAGCGAAGCAAAAAGTGATCATAGATCATATATCACAAGATTTTGCTTAGTTTTTAGTATTATTATGTGTCTACCCGACTTGAGGAAAACTTGTTTTTCAATGGAATATTTCCTAAAGTTATTTTATAGGAATATAAAGTGTGATTCTTAACAAGTATCTTTCTAATTTATATTTTGAAACAACTAAG
Organism: Drosophila suboccidentalis; assembly: GCA_037043435.1. Taxonomy (NCBI): domain Eukaryota; kingdom Metazoa; phylum Arthropoda; class Insecta; order Diptera; family Drosophilidae; genus Drosophila; species Drosophila suboccidentalis. The sequence goes on along the minus strand of JBAMBK010000415.1, from coordinate 771,670 downwards.
TTTAAAAGGAAAATTATTAATTAGTCAATTGTTTTCGAAATGGAATGACGAATTTCAGTTTCACATCAATTTTGTAATTTCTTTACGAAATAATTACTGGCTATAGTGATATTGAGAACACTCCTTTGAACGGTTTCTGAGGCTATTCCAGAATTCGTTTTCTCTCCTGCGTACTTTGTGCACCGCTTTGCTCAGCTCTGTGGCTCAGTAACTTAACTCGATTCAATTTTAGTTTATGCTTTAATATATAATGTGGTTTATGTTTATTTAATTTTAATTTATAACTTTTTATTTCTTACTTTTTTTCACCCTCCTCCCCCCAAAAAAACAACAATATATAAAACTTACTTTTGCAAAGGTATTTGATCGTTATTATTTATTGATCTGAACACAAAAAATAACTAATTAATTTTAATTATAATTTTTGTTGATGATTTTGTTAAACAAAATCCAAAAAAATTTAAATGTATTATATTATGCCAAAACGCACTAAGAACAAAAAGCAAATCGACAAACTTGCTGGTTGATTGAGTGGAAAGCAGTTGGTGTGGTTATGGATGCACACACACACACACACACACAAAGACACACACACACTCTGACAACAAGAAGAAAATAATCTCGAAATATTTGTTAAAAATAATATAAAATATTCAAATAAAATATGGATAAAGATGTGAAAATCAAGAGCAATTTTAATTTAACTAACTGTGGTTGTTGTGCTTAAATTTAATATTTAAAATATGTTTTTCTAAATGTAAATTTTGCAATGCAAACGAAATACGCTTACACAAAATTCAACAACAACAAACATCGAACTCAACGAAACAATTTTTGCAATCGCTGCCTAAAACTATGCAACACTTTTTATTGCTGGGCAGAGGAAACGCTGCAGTCGCAGCCGCAGCCGCCGCCGCACGCGCCGCAGCAGCAGCAGCAAAAGCAACAACAACAGCATGCACAAGCCTTTACACAGGACGAATATCACAAATACTGCGATAATGCCTTGGAATGTAAATATATAAACATATAATGCAAAAAATAGCTGAACAAATGAAAATATTGTGATTTTTCGTTTGAAAATGTTCTGTGCTTTTTCTACTGCTTGCCACATTTCCGTTGCATATAAAACTTTGAAATTCGTCTACAAATTCATAAATCACATCATCATAAATCCATCAATCATAAACATTTGTACATTTTAAAAAACATATTGTTTTACTACATTTATCATTATTTCAAAAAAAAAAAAAGAAATAAAATACATGTTCACATAATAATTATCAATTAATTAATTAATAATTGGTCATAGTCGTATATAACTAGTTTCATTATTGTATGAGCATAAGAAATGAAAATAACCAAATAATCAATTTAACCACACTAATTAAACGTTAACAAATATGTATACCGTTACACTAATTTTAAACCAGTTAATCGATTATTCGTACCGAGTTTCGATTACAAAACATATGTAAATAAAAAAAATGCCACCACACTTGACTCGTCCAATCGCTCGCTTGCTTGCTGTACCATTTTGTGAATGCCTTGTTATCGTTATCGTTATCGATTGTCCTACTTATTGCAGTACTTGTTCACATATACTACATACACACATTACGCATACGCAATGTTGATTGACACACACATAAATACAAATATAAACGCAAACTAATGATGACCCCCATTTTTGTTTTCTCTCTTTCTCTCTCTCTCTCTCTCTCTCTTTCCTTAGCTTATGACCTTGCCACACAATGCGAGTCGCGACGTGCCTCCTCGAGACGCCACACCATCGTGGGATGCCAGAGCAACCTGGACGAGCCGCAATCGATGCCCCCCACGCGTCCCGAGTCGCGTCAGTCGGATGACGTCGGCAGCGTCTCCAGCAAGGAGGTGAGTTTGCAATTGAATTGCAGTTAGAGCTTAAATAAAAAAAATAAATAAATTATTTTTATTAAAATTGTATTACATTTTTTTTTTTTTTTTGAATAAAACCGTAACCGTTAACCGGTATTAACCGATTGAAATTGATAACCGTAACTGAAACCGTAATCAAAACCATATACCTAGAGACAGAGAGAGTATTTGTGAGAGAAAGAGAGGGAGAGAGAAATACGAGGGAAGAAGAAAAACTATGAGAATCAAAAAATAAGGATAGAGAAGAGATTGGAGAAGGAGAATGCGAAAGTGACAGACACAGAAGAAGAAAATGGAAATTTAAAAATTTAAAAAAAAAAAAAAATCAATCAAGTTATGAAACTTTACTAAATTACACTACTTCATTAAACTATTCTCAGCTTGGACACAACTTAAAAACAAGGATCAAAACCGTATTCGAAACTATAAACGTTAACGGGTATTAAGCGATTGAAATTAGTTACCGTAAACGAAATCGTAACCGAACAAAAATGTTGTATTATACCTATGCAGAAAACCGAAATAGTACAAATCAAAATAACCGATTCGTGCATACCGGTTAGATTCGGTTCAAAAAATCGTTAAATTATATTTAATAACATATTCTATTAAAAATGGCAAATGATGATTTTTATTGCTTAAATTTAACATAATTTATTGAATTGAAATTATTTATTAAATTCCTTTTAATAGTAATTATTTCAATTATTACATAATTATTTTTAATAGGAATTATTTTTTTAATTCTATGATAAAAATCAACGTTTGATTTTTATAAATTATGTTTCGCTTTTATTTTTGCAGCCAATGAAGCGTACTCCGGAGGCGTCACAGCCGTGTGGAGCTGGATCTGGAGCTGGAGCTGGAGCTGGAGCTGCTGTTGGAAGTGGATATGGAAGCGAAGCTGCGTCGTCGCATTCAACATCCTCGCTTGGGCCATGGAACAAGTCCTTTATGGACAAACAGACCTGGATGGAACGTGGTGATGATCGTCTGTCCGTCACGCTGGCCGAGATCGTTCACATACGTTCCGTCATGACCAAAGCGGAGCTGGAGGGCCTGCCCATGGATGTGCGCGTCAAGGAGGATGTTGAACGGCGTCGCGTCTGCTTTCTCTGCCTGCGCACACGTTTCTCCTTCTTCGGCCCATGGGGCATCCAGTGTAAGCTCTGTCAGCGCACCGTTTGCGCCAAGTGTTATACCAAGATGCGGATACCATCCGAGCATTTTCGCAACGTTCCCTTGGTGTTGATCTCACCCTCGCTGCTGTCGAGTCCGGCCAGCTCGAGCACGCCATCGCCATCGCATCATGGCGCCCACCATCACTCCATGCACTCCTCGTCCACGGGCAACATCGTGGACGACCAGTTCCCCAAGTCCCTCATCGAGCGTTTGCTGCGTTCCGAGTCAGAGCGTAAGGTGAGCCAATAAATAAAATACTATCATTACTTTTGATTATCATTAAAGAAATTCCTGCTAATGAAACATTTTTTAATTATAATTGAACATAAAAAGTAACATTTTTTTCTAAACATCGAATAATGATGACGAAATCTTAATTTAATTTTTGAAAGAAAGTAAAAATTATTTTTGAAATTTTCAACATTTATCTATTTTTCTTTTTTTTAACATTTTTCAAAATTGTCAACATTTTTCCAATATTTTTCAAAAAAATTAAATGAAAGTATATCTGTCACATATGAAATTCTACGAAAGCTAAAATTATTTTAAAGTATTATTTTTGGAACTTTCAAAATTTTTCGTAATTTTTGGTGTTTTTTACAATTTGTTTTTATTATTTTTCCATATTTAAATATTTTTCTTTTTTTTTAACATTTTTTAAAATTGTCAACATTTTCCCAATACTTTTCAAAAAATTTGAAGATTTTCTTAAATTTTGTACATTATTTTTAAACATATTTTCAACACTTTTAAAGTACAAATTTCCTAAATTAACATCTTACAAAAATTAATTACAGTTGAACTTCCATAACTCGAACTTCTATAGCTCGAGCAGTAAAATTAATAAGCTTTGGAAAAATAACTCTATAAGTCGAATATCTCCATAATTCGAACCTTTCCTATGGATAATACTGATTCGAGCTAGGGAAGTTCGACTGTATATAAAAGAAAAATAAGGTTACTTTTTATTTTTAATTATTTTTATTTCAACGCTATTGAAATGACAAATGCATTACAAAAGTAATTAATTCTGTTGTAAGTTAATCTCTGCTAATATACTCATCGAATCCTCCACAGACTCGCAGCACTGTGGGCAGTGCACCATCATCGCCCAAACACCAAAGATCAAACATGAGCACGCCCGGCATCAGTGTGGGACCAGGATCAGCTGCCGCTGCCGCCGCAGCAGCTGCTGCAGCTGCTCAAACTGGCCAAGCTGTGGAGGCGCTACACGATCAGGCATCCATGTCCGCCTCCTACTCAGCGGCCATGCGTCCTGCCGGCGTCCAGAAGCAGCTGCACAGTTACAACAACGCCATGTCCCGCAGCATGGAAGGACCACGCAGTCTGCCCGTCAACAGCCCGGCGCATCGGCCGCTCTCCAACAGCAGCACACTGGAGCGCAAGTAAGTAACAAGGAAATGGAAGGATTCACTTGTAGGGATCCCTAGTGAGGATCAGCTGTAGATAATCAATAATGATCACCTGTATAAATCAGTAATGGGGTTCACAAATATTGATCAGCAAGCGCCAGTTAAATTCAGCAGTAGGGATCGCCAGCAGGAATGTCTTGTTTATAGCTGGTAGTAGCAGAGATCAACCTCTTGATCACCAGTAGATCAACAGATAAGATCATCTGTTGATCAGCAGAAACGCCGATCTAGGAATAATGGGGATTTCAACTGATGATCTCTACTGGTGGTTTTCTAGTTAGCTACAGGTGATCAACAGATAAGATCATCTGTTGATCAACAGATAAGATCATCTGTTGATCACCTGTAGCTAACTAGAAAACCACCAGTAGAGATCATCAGTTGAAATCCCCATTATTCCTAGATCGGCACTAGAGATGATCCGTTGATCTTCAATGAAACATCAGATCAACAGTAGAGATCGCCAATATACGACCAGTAAAGATCACCTGTTAAGATCACCACAGGCGATCACTACTACAAATAATTAAAGATTATCAGTTGATCACCAATAAATTTCGAGTGGATCAACAGTTGATCACTAATGAAAAATGGATAATTCAGCTGATGTCCATTGTCAGTATATGACTACTAGTGAAGATCTCCGGTTTAGATCACTGTTAGAGATCACTAGTTGTTAATTTTTAAATCGACATTGAAGATCAACAGTTAATCACATGTAAATTTTCAGTATATCACAAGTAGATCGTTAATAAGTCACTAATATATCACTTGATCATCACTTAAGATCGTGAGTCGATAACGAAAATCGCCAACTTGGGCGTGGTATCAAACCCTTCGTGCTGCTTTCGTCACTAGCGTGATTAGTGATTAGAATTAAGAGTAATTACATATGTTAATGCATTTTCTCAAGTTAAATTAATTATTTACTCTGCCGTGGGGATTACCGGCAAATAAACAGTAGAGTCTGCAACTAAATTCCGCTTTCATTCGATTTCAGAACCCGCTTCTCGCGCGGCTTTGCGCTGTTCTCGTCGGGCAGCCACTTGGCACAGACGCAGCAGGATCAGAAGGAGAATCTGCGCGGCGAGCAGGTGACGGTCTGCAATGATTGCCAGGGTCTGGTCAATGAGATCACCAGTTCCGTGAAGCAGAAACGCAGCTCCGCACGCAATCGGACGATACAGAATCTCACGCTGGATCTGACGCCCGTCTGGAAATAATCTGGAAAAATTCGAGACGATGGACGTCAACTGGCTAAACTATAGAAATACTATTAAAACTGAACTATAAAGCTATATTATTATGCATATAAATATATATATATATTAAATGGACTGTTGTATACATAGGTTAAAGACAGAGCTGAAGAGAGAGAGGAGAGTAGGGGAAAGATAAGGAAGGAAAGAATCGTTAGTTTAGTGTTTAAGTGAAGAGACGCCCCAATGCTGTATATTAATTCTTGAGTTTAGCTTGAGCATGCACCCCACCATAACTACATTACATACATACACACACACACACACACACACACACACACATTGGAGACTACATACTATATAGATATTAATTAAAAACCCATATAAGATTCCGTTGTTTGTAATTGTTTAATTTATATGTATAAATGTTGATTAAGTATACTCTCGTATTTACACACACCGAACAACAACACCCTATCCAAATTATCATTATAAAAATCAAAAGCATTTTTCTGGTTTATGCCTTCGATTTCTCGCATGAACCTCAACGATTTTTGCATCCCTAAAGTTTAAAATGAATAAATGAATTATGAATTTTACTTTTAGTTGCAATCGAAGCAGAAACTAGCATTAAGTGTGATTGATCATGATTTATAGCTATACCATATACATACTATATATCTCTCTGATTACATATATATATATTCTTATTCATAACTGTGTAAATCGAGAAATGGAAAAATTTTGAAAATTTTATGTTCTTTTCTTTTGGCGTTTTGTTTTGTAAACATCTTTTTTCGTATTGTAATTTATATGTATTATGCATTTAATAATTGTAATTTATAAAGTTATCGATATAATTTTTTATTGTTTTTAAGTTGAAATTATAATGTATAACACTTAACAATAACAACAAATAAACACACACACACAAAGAACAAAAATACACAAACAGCAATAAAAAAAACAAACTACTAAAATAAAAAAAATTAAGTTTTCTATTAACAAACGAGCAGGATAAATTATTCGAAGGCTATATAAAGTCTTTTGATTTTGAGAAAAGTTTATCAGAACATGTCCTGATAAACGCGTTTAACCCCGGAATTTGGAGTTTCATTGAAAAACCTTTAAAAATATTTAAAAAAAATATCAATTAAAATTTCATCACAAAACGAGCCAAAAATTGTGCGAAAATGAGATAATCCTTAATAACTCTCTTGTTTGCAGGACGATTTTGATGTCCTTTTTTCAGTTGATAGTGCTTCGACAGCTGCTCTGTTTGACATCAAGTTTGTAAGGATACGCCAGGATACGGCCAAGTGAGAGGCAATTTTCTCGATACGAAAAAGTCCTTGTAACTTGCTTGCTTAAAGGACTTTTGTCCTTTTTGTTAGCTATCCTTAGACTCTGTGATCAGGACTAACTGCTCGCCAAAGGACATCCGCCTAGCACTTGAAATAGCCGAGTTAAAGCCCATTTTGTGTTTTTAAGGCAATTTTTACGAGAATCCCCCTTGACAAAATTTAAAGAAATTTTTAGAAGAGATCCTGCGAATTCCGGCATGGTAAACGATAGTCCTGTTAGGCCTATAAGTGGTAAAAAGGATATACTTACCAAATTGTGAAGGATAGGAGGACAGAAAAGTATACATTTAATTAATTAGTTTACAAACTGATATTTATTGTAACTTTTTTGGAGCAAAAAGAAAAACAAAAAACACTTCAGTTAATAAGTAAAAATAAATTACGAGTTCCTCTCTCATAACATACATAAACTATACACATTTATCCAAAGGATCTCTCTCGATTCCCTATACATAAGGGGCAGGGAAAACGCCCGGATCCGTGTGTAATATCGCTTAATGCTTAAATGTGACTGGAAAACGAGTAATCGCAGCAATTTGGGGGTGTCACATGGTTTTGAATTGCTTAAAGCTAACAACTAGAGCTAACATTTTTTCATTTTGCATACAAGTCTCGCAAGTGGGTGGATGGGGAGTAGAAGGGATTGGGGGACACGGGAAAGGTGGATTGAGTGAAGTCGCTACTCGGAGCGTTGTTTCTTGTGGTGGCTTCGGTTGTCGTTGCCGCCGTGACGTTTGCGGCCAAAACGTTTGTTGTTCTTGCCACGTGAGAAATCGCGGCGCTTCTTCATGAACTCAATGGCTTTGTCCAGGAACTCCTTCTCCTCCTCCTCGTTGGCCTTGCGCAATGTCAGCGAAACGTCATCGTTGAATTTAAGCTGTAAAAATGGTAAGTAAAGTAAGTAATCTTGCAAAGATTGTGGTTTCAAGTGATTAACTTGCCTTGGCATCCTCCACTTTGGCAATGTATTTCTCGGCCGCATCCGCCTCGGTGAGACGCACAGAGCCCTTGGTGTCGCCCTTGTTGAACTCAATGAAGGCAATATCAAAGTCCTTGACCTTCTCGAAGGCTTCGCGGATTTCCTCGCGTGTCACGGTATCTGGAGCGCCCTCGAACACAACAATCGCATTCTTGGGCAGCTCAATAGCGGGCTCAGCAGCTTTGGCCTCCTTCTTGCTCTGACGCTTCTCGTTCTTCTTCTGATACTCCTCCTGCTTCTCCTTGAGGTAATCAACTTGCCACTTGCGCAACAACTCGCGCTCCTTGTACGCCAGCTTCTCCAGCTCCAGGAACGCCTTGGCCTGTTCCTTCTTCTCGAATGTCACGAAAATGCTGCCCTTGAATTTGTATGATTTTGTGGGCTTATCGTAATGCTTACGCATGGTTACGTTGACCACCTTGTCGTAGGCGTTGACAAAGTCCAGAATCTCGGCCATTTGCGAGTCCAATGGGAAGCCCTTGGCATAGGCGGTGCGTTCCTGAATCTCCTTGCGACGCTCCTCGTTGTGCTCGGGAACTGGACGCTCTGGGTGGCGACGCAAGCTCTGCTTGTCCTCGCTAATCTCCACGAGCCCTTCATCGGATTTGTTCAGCGCATTGACGATCTCATCAAAGTCGGTGGTCAGCGTTGCCAGACGCTTGAATGTGACCAGCACCGAAAGCGGCACCCAGCCGGATTCGTTCTTCGCTATTTGCTCGCTAAGGAACTTGTCGCGATGCAGATTCGCATCGCCGAAATAATACTCAACTTGCCGTATGATAGCACGCTCCTGTTTGCTGTGTTCCTCGCTGGCCGGCGCTTCAGCTTCAGTTTCTTCCTCTTTCTTAGCATCTCCGTTTTTGCCATTTGCATCGATCTCCACGTTCTCCGCTGCCGCGGCCACTTTCTCCTCCTTCGCTGTGGACTTCAACTCTGTGTTGACCTCAGCACTCGTGGTTTCTGCAACGTCAGCCATTTTACTTTACTTTCCTTGCGCTTTTTTATTAGTCACGAAAATAAAATGGAAATAAATGTGCGCGAGCGGCAAAACACGTGCGACGCAGGCGGCAATAGGTTGACAAGTAATCGGTGTCTATCGATATTGCACGCACGGCTGCCACCCAGTGTTGCCAATTTAGCATATTTCAGGCTAGATCTAGCATTTTTGAAAATGAAAAAGCTTATAAAATTTGCAAATAGCTTATAGCCTGAAATCTAGCATATTTTAAAATTGATATAGCGATATTCTAGCAATAAATGTTTTCGTGACATCAACGAAATATCTCATAAGTTTAAAATATTTCACGGCATAAAAATATCGGACATGGTTCTTTGTTACGTGAACTTTATTTTTATGATGATTTACGATCATTAGAACAGTGTTGGGCACAGTCTCGCACGCGTGCGAATCAGCTGTTCGATTCACCAATACAGATACACGAAACCTTTTTGTACTGAAAGAAATAGCTGAGCAAATCTATTTGATGCTCAAACATTTTTTTGAATATAATTTTTATTGCAAGCCACAATTCTTGGTGTGTAACCACGTAGGTGCATGCTACATAGAGTTTTAAGTAAAGGGGCATATTTTGGGAGTCATTTGGCGTACGAAAATACCGACCGCATTCTCAGACAATGCATTGTCGCATGAGCTTAACTATTTCTTTCAGTGCAACATGAAAAATCAAGCGTCGCACACTGTGCTTTTGTTGAAGGCAAGCTGTGCACTGATTCAAATCGTGTGTTCGCAGCAGCTGCCGAATTCGCATTCGGCAAGCGTCGGCTAGTGTCTGTGTGGGCAACCGATAACGATTCGATAAACGTGCCCATCACTGCATTAGAATAAAGTTCTCGTAACAAAGAACAGGATATCTAATCGGTGGTGTCATCGATATGGTTATTGGTGTGTTATCACCGATTTTGAATTGTGAAATCGAAGTGAAGCTTGCAAAAATGCCAAGAATATTGTATAAGCAACTATTCCGCGATGCTTGGCTGGAAAGTAGTGAATTTAAGGATTGGCTACGGAAGTTGCCAGCTGACGCAACAAAAGCATATTGCTGCTATTGCAAATCAACAATAGCAGCAAAAGTTTTAGATATAATGCAGCATGAGGCGTCCAAAAAACATTTATCATCAATGGGCTCAATAGTTCAATCACAAAAAAATGTTAGTCATATTAAAAAAACGATAAATATTTAAGTGAGGAAGAAAATAATGAAATCTATGATATGTTAACCAATTTAATTTCAGCGAAAACCTAATGAATTTGTATGTTTTTCTGCATTTTCTTATTTATTTTTATTTTTAGCTTATTTTAGCTTATTTTTACTCAAAATCTAGCTGCTGCCACCTAATAAAATCAGATTGAGTCAAAAATAAAGGTGGCAGCCATCAGGCTCCACCAGTGTTGCCAATTTGTCCTTTTTGCTGACAGATTTGTCCGTTTTGGAACTGCGATTTCCGGAAAAATTTTAAAACATCCCCTATCCGGAAAAAATTCCTTTTTTATTTTGTTTTATCCTTTTATTCATCCGTTTTTAATTATTAAGTCGCTTTTACAATTTATTAATTACAACTATGTGACATCGATTTTATATTGTTTTTCCGATATCGATAAGCCTTTCACGAATTAATGCAGCAGCAAGTGCTGTCAATTTGTCCTTTTGTGGACACATTTTGCCCTTTTTAAGACTGCGATTTCTGGACAAATTTCTCAACGTCTTCTATCCAGAAAAATGTTTTTTTAATTTATTTTACTTTATCCTTTATTTATCCTTTTTTCATTGTTCTAAGTCGCTCATAGAATTTATCAAATAAATCTATGCGTCATGTAATATATTCATTTTCGATTCGTCGAATAACTTTGAAATTTAAAAACGAATTGATGAATTTCCTGTTGAAAATGTTTTACTGGGTAATAAAGAGCTAATACTTCCAATATTATAGTTATTTTTAAATCTTTAATAATTTTTTTAAATTATTTTTATATTTATTGATAAGAAAACACTGTTTGTCCAGATTTTTTGTCCTTTTTAAAAAAATCTTTCCGTTTTTTGTCTCTTTTTTGGGCTTAACCGGCCTTTTTTTGTGTAGAGGCGTTGGCAACACTGGGCTCCACGGATAACTCAATTTCCAAATTTAACTCAATTGAATTAAGTTAAATTTGGAACTTGCTTAATTTTAAAGCTTGTATTTTAAAAATTGCACTCGAATTTTTGTTGATTTTTTCTCGAATTTTTAAGATTTTTTTAAAATTTCTTACTAAACTTCACCAGGCGAAGGGTGTTGTACACCAACACAATTTAAAATTGAACTTTATTAATTAAGAAAATTTATAATTTTCTTTGTTTTTTAAATTTGTAAGTACAAATTTTTAATTAATTTTTTAAAAATAATTAGTTTCGTTAGAGAAATGACATGGGACCAATTTTCTATCGATATTTTTTTTTTCTATCGGCCATTTTACAACAACCTCTATTTGAGCATACGATGATTAAATATAAAAGCGTATGTTCGCGTTTTCCAGCACTGTCAAGTGTCAAGCACATAATTTCGGAGCAAGCGGACAATTCACAGGAAAAGTTTCTAAAATATAACTGAAAACCACTTTAATCCCTTATCAAAAATCTCTGTGTGCTACATTAGATAATTCAAAATGAGCTCGAGAAATAGTTGGAGTAAAACATCTCCCAAAACTGATAAGATTACTCACACTTGGACAATCGAAAACTTTAGTTTGCTACATGGGATTGAAAAGGAATTGACTTCACCAACATTTTTGAGCGGTAGTAATTGTTCTTTTCAATTGTTGCTAAATAACGCAGAAAAATACTGGATGTGCGTTCGATTGGGCGTTGACAGTAATATATCTTATAAGGGCAAGCTCTTAATTTATATGCAAGATGGATCGACATTTCGCAAACAAACCCATTTCTCAACGACCGATAAGGCTAAGATACAATTGATGGAGTGGGTCATCCTCTTTAACCAATCAAGTGATCTGTTGCCAGATGACAAACTCATTCTACATTGTGAGATCGTGTTGTTAAAAAATCAGGTACAAGAATGTGATCAAGGCAATTTGATCAATGTTCCCGCTTGTAACTTATCTGGGGACTTTGGCGCTTTACTTGAATCAAAGGAATTTGCTGATGTGACGTTCGTGACAGCTGATGGCCATAAAATACCAGCTCATAAGATCATACTATCAGGTACTGTGTAATCTTATACTGTAAAAATATTGAGTTGAACTTTATTTTTTATTCATTTATTTATTAGCACGCAGCAAAGTCTTTGCGGCCATGTTCAAGCATCCAATGAGGGAAAATGAGGAGAATTGTGTTGACATTGGCGATTTCTCTTTCGACGTTGTCATGGAATTAATACGATTCATCTATACCGGGGAAGCCCCTAATTTAAAAGAAATGGCTGTGGATCTGATGACTGCTGCGGATAAGTATGGGCTCGACAGACTGAAGGCGATGTGTATTAACACAATGTGCAACAGTATATCCATAGATACTGCACCAATGATGCTAAAGACGGCCGATCTACACAATATGGAGGATCTTAAATCCGAGGCAATTGTATTTATTAAAACTCATATTCACAATATAAAGGAGACGGAAAACTGGAAGGCATTAATCAAAACAGATAGAAAGCTGATATTCGCTGCGTTTATAGAAGAAAAACACAAAGAATTTAATCTAAATGATACTTCAAGTAGCGAAGATGAAGATTAAGTAATAAAATTTGAAAAAACATACATATTACCACACATACTATGCTACACATACATATTATTACATACATACATATTCATTGTACGACAACGTTATAATCAATCTACAATATTTAAATAATGTTAAGCATTTTGTATGAATTTCGTTAAAATTACTACTATGAAGTAAAAGTTAAAAAAACGAATTTTGATAATCTTTTTTAAAGTTGAAAACTATGGCTCTATTTTATTTAATATTTGAATCATATTTCATAATTTTAATTTGATGCATGTAGAAACGACAGACATTTGGACAGCATTATATTGATTCAGGCCCGTCGTCGACCTGATCAGGAAAATTTTTAGTTGATTGAGTCTACAATGCCTCCTTTAATGCGCTTTACATTTTGTGAAAATAAATAAAAAGGTGGAACTTTTAAAACAATTCAATATATTACTTATTTTATTTGTAACGAATTAAATTTCATCGACGAGACGAAAACGTTGATGCTGCTTCTCGGGAATAACATTGAAGAACTTCTTATAAATAGTCTGATCCTGTCGGCCGGCGTAATTGCGCTGCACCCAAGTGTGCTCCCAGTTGGGATCGAGGGGCTCGCAGCTGACAATAACCCTGCCGTGCTCCATGGCGAACAACGTGCCATTGCGTCCAAAGCCAACCTACAAAACCATTTGAGTTTCAGTTAAATATAATCAGATTAGACAAACATTCTTTGGACTCACATTTAGGCCGGGATGAAAGCGCGTCGTCAGCTGCGTGGCCAAAATGGTGCCATGGGAGACGTAGTGGCCGTCCAGCACACGCCATCCACGGTGCTTGGGACGCGGATGTCCCTTCTTGTTCCTCGTGCTGCCGCCGGTTTTCTTGCTGGCATTTCGGACCGTAGCTAATTAGACCGGATTAAATGTCAGACATTGATACTCTCATATAATATACATATATAAATACTTAGGAGCGGTTGATCTGCCTTTAGACATTGCAGGGAAAGCTTTTGCAATATTGTTAGCGACATTTTCTTTTATTTGTCGTGCGTTTTGTTTAATTCAACTATTATTATTTACGCAACAAAATAAGTTTAAATGAACGGGTCATTAAGATGAACGAATGAACTTGTTCAGTCAATCATGAACTAAATCGTTCATTTCGCAGTTGGTCAGAAAATTCTTAAAAATAAATTTAAATTTCTTAGAGAAATACAAGCAGAATTTTGTACATGCGTTTGGATTCAATTTCTTCTTTATTTACATGTAGCTTACCACTTGACGCCTTTAGACACAAATTAGAAATGTAATTGTTTGTAGAACAGATTCTTAGGAATAAAAATTTTTAGTTGTTATAATAAAATTAACCAACCAATTAAGTAAAACGTTGCAATAAAATTCCTTTGTTGTTGTTAATTTTCTAATAATTCTGCCAGCCAATAGCAAAACATTTTCAGTATTTTCTATATTTTTGCGGAAAAATACTGAAACGTCAAATGTTCAATTCTTGGCAATAACAGAAAATGTTAACAAAACTTAGCAGAAACGATTGCCAGTGTTGCTCTATGAAATTTAATTAGTTTTACTGAGCAACAGCTGGCGGGAAGAACTAATGTTTATTAGCCGCTTAATTGTATTTAAAAACAATGGAAGATTCGGCAGAAACTATACAAACACCTATGCGCATGGAAGACACAGCACTGCGCCGTAAAATACGCGAGTATGCGCGACAGAAACGCAGGGAATTGCGCACAAATTCAATGGATGCGCTGCGTTTTTGCTTGGGCCAAATCCAGGACGAGATCCGTGAGCTGGAATGTCTGGACGCCAACGATGTGCGCGGCCTGGCCAGTCGCATCAAGAGACGCAAGCATGCGGACGCCGCGGATATGTACCGTCTGAGTCACGCCTTTCTGCAGGGCAATGCCAACATCATTGTATTCGCCGGAGTTCAAGGCGCAACTCAGGTGATTGTCAAGGAGCTAACAGGTGAGAATCCATCAGACTGAGTTGAGTGATAACTGTATGATATCCTTGATGCTTGCCAGGTGGCCATGTGCAGCGTCAAATAGAAGCCGCCGAGTGCCTGTGCAATCTGTCGCTGGGCAAACCGTATGTCTGCGAGAAGATCACAAATCTGGCGGGCAGCTATTTGGTCACCTATTTGACCAGCCAGGAGCCGCGCCTGAAGCGCAGCTGTCTTTGGACGTTGGCCAACATACTTGCCAGTTGCCGCAAGTCCGCCAAAATGCTGCTTCAAATGCAATTGGCCACCAAGTTGTGGAAACTCTATACGGCAACTGATGCCCAGGATTATCAGGAGGATGCGGGCATCTGTTTGTATTTAATTGCAATGCATGCGCCGTCCGAAGTCACCATTGAGGATCGTCGCTACATAGCCGAGCACCTGCAGGAGAAGCAGCCAACGGATCCAGGTGCCGACTATTACATGTACCTTGTATTCCAACTGGATATTGTGGGATTGGACTCAGAATTGATCTGTGCCTCACACTATCAGCACTTGTTCCATTTCTTTACGGCCAATGTGAAGTTGGAATTGGATTTTAACACACCCAACGGCAAGTTGCGCATTTTGTATGGCGTCCATGTGCTCGCCAACATCTTTGCCACATCGTGTCCAGCACTGAATGCACTGCATCTGGATGCCGCAAACTTTGCTTACGCATTGAACAAACTCTTTGGCTTCAAGAATGAATCTCTGACCCTGGAGCTGCTGCGTCTGCTGGCTAACCTAATGCACTTGCAGCTGGTGGACAATGAACACCTGCTGGAACAGGTGCGCGTCTATGACTGTCCAATTCGAGCTTAAATCTGCTGAAAGTTGTTTTAACAAGCTTGAATTTGATGGCCTTCTGTGTGTCGAATATTACAAATATTGCTGTTATATGAATAAAACTGAATGTTGTTGCCTGATTGTAACTTGAAATTTATGAGATAAAACCTGTGGTGTCCATAATGTTAAAAGCCTATCTCATCTCAATCCTATCTGGATTAAAAACTCATATTTCTGCCGACGTCGCAGCCGACACACGTACAGAGAGCGAGTTCTATAAATAGCCCATTCTGCGGCTTGTTCTCTCACGACGCGTATCTTCGGCTTTTTGTTCTCTCACGAAGCATCTGATCGGCTGATCCTTTTCGATGTCAGTCGCTGAGCTGCGTTTAATGAGGAGAGACTCTGTAGCGCTAGACTTTCGTCATACACTGCAACTAATGCTGTGCTCTCTTTACGACGCTTACTGTAACGATGCGACACTTTGAATATGCTTTAATTTCATTTTTTCAGTGTAAAGCAGTAAAACGTTTCGTTGACTTCGTGTTTCGCAATATTGGATTGTGTGAGTTTGAAATAAATAAAAAGTCACAAACATTGTTGTACATACATACATATGTAGTATATCTTCTATATAATGTAGCTGTGACTGGAATATGTTGAGTTTGATTGAGATACTTCGTAACTACAAATTGTCTTATGAGATTTAAAATAAAATTATATTTTTGTTTGTTGCTCTCCCGAGAGGGAATTGATAATTATTGTATTGGTTATAAAAATGTTTTATAAATAATACGAAATTTGTGAGTGACATTACTTAAATAGGAGAATGCTTACAAAATATACAATTAAAAAACACACATGAAATAAACTCAAAAATTAAAAAATAAACAACATGAAACGAAAGCACTTTTCAGACTTGAGATTGTTTTGGAATTGAGTGTGAATAAATTAAAATTAAAACTAAAATAAATAGTTATTTAGATGTCGTCCTCGAATAAGGCAATTATGCGACGCCTTTGGGCGTCGTCGTCTTTGGCGTTGGCCTGGCTCATGTGTCCCTGTCCTTGTCCTTGTCCATTGTGATGCTGGACATTGTGAATCTCCAGCTCGCTGACGGAGTCGAAGACCAGATTGCATTGATTGCAGCGAGCTGCGGAGAATCCTGGCAAGAGTGTTGCACATGTGGGCGATTGCTGTTGTGGTGTGCCTGTGGCACGCTGCAGCTTCTCCAGAAACGAGGCGCGCTCCTCGTGCAACAGCGGAGCAACTGCAACTGCAGCGGGTACGGGAACAGCTGATGCGGGAGCTGTGCATCTAATGGGTATGGGCTTCTTTACCACCAAGTTGTTCTGCGAGTTGCGACTCTCGGATCGCTCAATGGCATACAGCACATTGTTCTCCACGGTTATGGGCGTATTGGAGCCACTGCTGAACTTCATCAAGGCGCTGTCAAATGGCGTCGCTTCATCTTCATCTTTTAGAGGGGCTACTAAAGTGTCCCACGATGCCTGCGCCGTCTCCGCTGGTTTCTCACTTGTGCCATTGGTCACCTTGACCTGGTTGAGCTTGTCGGCCAGCTGGGTGTCTATGGAATGTTCCTGCAGCCAGGTGCAAGTCTTGTGCAATGCGAAAATCATGCGTCTGATGAACTCGTGCGGCGACACCATCTTCTGTCGCTTGATCTCCAACAGCTTGGTCACCTCGGCTATGAAGCTGAAGAATTGATATTCCACGCAGTTGTCCAAGTGCAGCTGATGCGAATCCTCGTGCATGTAACGCTTGCAACAGGCTGGACACTTGCGCTCCTTCCACATGGGCTCGGGTATGGTCACCTTGATGTCCCGCAGCTGCGCCTGCTCCATGGGATCGTCCTCCTCGAAGTTCGTCTCGCTGTAGTTGTAGATGTTCTTGTGCTTGCGCTGCAGCGAATTCTCCTTCTCCTTGTCCTCGTTGTCATCGCTCGAGGTGATCGCTGCATAGTCATCGTCCTCGCCAGTTCCGTTTCCACTGCCGCTGCCAGCACTTGTCGAAGGCAGCTCCACTTTAACCTGTGGCTAAAACAGATTGCAATTGAAATGGAAATTGTTTTAATTTAAACAAGTTTCAAATGCTCGTATCCCTGTAGATGATACTATCAATTTTCTTATACAATAAAAGGAAATATGGCAGACACCAAGTGTAGAAATGCACTGATCGGATCGGCAAGCTGAGTCGATATAGTCATGCTCGTCTGCTTCTATGTAAGCCAGTGGTGTCCGAAATGTTAAAAGCACACGTACAGAGAGAGAGAATACGTGTGTTCTATAAATAACACATTCTACGGATTGTGCTCTCACGATCGGTGTTGCCAATTTAGCTATTTCCCCGCTAGTTCTAACGGGTTGCAATTAGCAATAGCACGATAAATTGTAAAAAAAATTATAGCTATTTTCCAAGCAAAATATTATGTGCCAAGAAGGCGGAAATTGTGCACATCATCGAGCACTTCAAGATGGAATCAACCAATATTAAAGAAATTCTGTTCCAATAATCGAACGTCCACCTTATTAGGTGGAATACAGTGCTCTACAAATACAGTTGAACTTCCATAAATCGAACTTCTATAGCTAATTTCTCTCTAAATCGAGCTAAATGAGTGGCAGTTAAATTAATAAACTTTATAAAAAGAACTCTATAAGTCAAGTATCTTTATAACTCGAACCATTTTTTTGAATAATGGTGATTCGAGTTAGGGAAGTTCAACTGTATCTAGATTCTTGTGCTCACCTGTGTCGCGCTGCCGCGATGCTCGTCGAACAGGGAGTTTAGGTAGCGTATCCGCTGTTCGTTGTCTCTGTCTCTGCCAGTGTTGCCCCTTTGTCGGTGCAAGGTCTGTTTGAGCAGTTGCTTGTGCAGCACTTTGTCGGTTGGCTCCAGTTTAACACTGTTGTTGCAGCAGCAGATTGTGCACTGGGCGCTGTTCCACATAGCGCAGTTGCTCCGCCGTAAACAATGCGCTCTCCTTGTCCCCCTCCTCCTGCTTTTTGTGGCTGCCCATGGACTTTTGTTGATACATCTCAATTAATTTGAGACTCAGTGCATTTTTAATGCACTGTTCACGGAATGTTACGGCATGTTTTAAATACGATATGCATAGTGCACAAATGTACGCGGGCAGTCCATCGTCTGGAGAGTTCTGTGCAGGTAAAATAAACACAGTTTTAAGATCACAAATAGAACATAATCATTTATTTTCGTTACCTTCAGTCCCGATGTCTCTTCGAGCAAAACATTTATTGGCTTCTGATAATTAAGAAACTCATTGGTGGAGCCGTGTAAATAAGCTGGTATTTTGGCAAATATATCGTAGTCTGCGGGGCTGCTGCATATACGACAAATATTTCCCCACGTCGTCATAGTCTTATTATTATATTTTTATCAGTCAATTTATATTTTTTGCTAGACGAAACAAAAACAACAGTATACAAAAAGTGGCCGGTGTTGCCTTATCATGCCGAAAGCAAAAATCGGCAAATCAGCTGCAGGCTGGGCAGCACTAATATGCGGTATTTAAATATCGAATTCGATAACGATAATTTCACAGATGTTTGGCGCCATTTGAGGAAGTAGGTTGAATAAGGTTGAATAAATGAATTTATAATCTGTGCTTTGCGTTTTATTATTAAGATTACTAAAGACAGGCTTATAACTACCAATTAAAATGCAGATTCAAATATAGCGCTTTATATATCGACACATCGACATATCGATAATTCGATAACTATTTTTTATTATAGTGGGTGTCGTCGACAACTGCATTAAAAATGAACAATAAAAATCCAAATATAATATTTAATCCGCTCATAAGTTCAATACAAAAGGTGGTGCTTTATGAAACGCGTGCGGTAAGTTGACGGAGATAATGAGATGATTCTTTGCATTAATTGTTTGCCTTGGTTTGTTTTGCAGAGATTGTATTTGGTGGGCAGCAACAATCGCGAGACGCGATTTCGATTACTCACCATCGATCGATTGGCGCTCAATCGATTGAGCATCGAGGAGAATGCAAATGAGTTCAACAACTCGGAGATTCGCCGATTTGTTTCGTCCTTGACGGGCTCACCCAAAGTGACCTCGGCGTATGGCGTCTTGGGATTTGTGCGCTTCCTGGAAGGCTATTACCTGCTGCTGGTGACGAAGCGCAAATGCTGTGCACACATTGGCATGCACCTGGTGTACACCATCAAGGACACGGTGATGGTGCGCGTCAATGAGGTGACCTCGCAGCGTCCGCCGCATCCGCACGAGGAGCGCTACAAGCGCATGTTCCAGAACATTGACCTGCGCAGCAACTTCTACTTCTCCTACTCGTACGATTTGACGCGCACCTTGCAGTACAATGAGTCCGCGCCGCGTTTTGTGGGCGCCCAGGTGAACCTGGAGCGGGACGAGCCGCTGCCCGACTGGAACACGCAGACCAATAATGTGAAGCAGCCGCACGAGCGTGTGGATTACGCCTTTCGCAGTGATTCACGCAAGCGTTTCGTTTGGAACGCGTATTTATTGCAGGCCATGGACGGCATCATGCTCAAGGATTGGCTGCTGGAGGTCACCCACGGCTATGTCAGCCAGTCCTGCATCAGCATCTTTGGACGGCATGTGAATGTCTGCCTCATTGCCCGTCGCAGCACGCGATTTGCGGGCACACGCTTCCTGAAACGCGGCGCCAACTTTAAGGTTTGTTTGATTTGTGTTTAACCAAGGATTTATTCTTGTTATAGCAAGGATTCTTCTTCTTCCAGGGCGATGTGGCCAACGAGGTGGAAACGGAGCAGATTGTAAGTGATGGCCAGCGTTTGTGCGCCTTCACGCAAATGCGCGGCTCGATACCGTCACACTGGTCGCAGGACATTAGCAAGATGGTACCGAAGCCGCCCATACAACTGGACATCTCGGATCCGTATGCCCAGACACCGTCGCGTCACTTCGAGCGTCTGCTCTTTCACTACGGCGCTCCGCTGATTATGCTGAATTTGGTGAAGAAACGGGAGCGTCGCAAGCATGAGTCCATCATTTCCAAGGAGCTGGAGAACAGCATTCGATATTTGAATCAGTTTCTGCCGCCGCAGCATCGCATGAAGCACATACACTTTGACATGGCGCGTCAGAGTCGACTCAGCGGTGGCAATGTCATGGAACAGCTGGCGGTGCACGCCGAGAGCATCATCCAGATGACCGGCATGTTCTACAAGGCGCATCGAGGCAGCGAGCTCAGTTTCCAGTCGGGCATTGTGCGCACCAATTGCGTCGATTGCTTGGATCGAACGAACTCGGCCCAGTTCGCCATTGGCAAGTGCGCGCTGGGACATCAGCTGGAGAGGATGGGTTTCCTCAAGACGGCCAAACTCGAATTTGACTCGGATTGTGTGACGATGCTGGAGCATCTGTACGAGGAGCACGGCGACACCTTGGCACTGCAATACGGCGGCTCCCAGTTGGTGCATCGCATCAAGACGTACCGCAAGACGGCTCCATGGGCGTCGCAGGGCAGCGATGTGATGCAGACACTGAGTCGCTACTACAGCAACACCTTCAGCGACACGGAGAAACAGCAGAGCATTAACCTCTTTCTGGGTCTCTACAAGCCCAGCTTTACCAAGTGTAAGACAAACGAATCTAATTTTTTATTTTATCTTCATCTAAATTCGAAATCCTTGCAGTGAATCAACCGATTTGGGAGCTACAAACGGACTACGATATGCACAATGCTTTTGTGCCGAGCACTTCGAGTGCTCCGATCACGGATTGGGTGCGTCACAAGGTGCGGGAGAGCTTGCCGTATCCCTGTGCAGATGCCAACAAGCTGGTGAAGGAGCTGATACGTGTGCACAGCAATGGACTGGAGATGATCGATGCCTACTCCAACTATCATCAGTCCTTCAAGTGGACGGACTTGAGCGAACACATCGAGTTTGAGATCAGTCAACTGGCCACCAGATATATGCCCACATTCCGCACCAACTACAGTCCTTTCCAGCGCCAGATCCAACCGTCTCGCAAGGCACGACAGAATCCCTCGATGACAGGCCAAAGCTCCACGGGCTCGACCAACAGCAACTCCTCCAGCTCCAGTGAGGGCGACGACAGCTCCAGCGATGAGGAGCTCAGTGCCAGTTTTGCCGAGAAGGAGTCCAAGCAAATGGAAACGGCTGAACCTCCGACTTTTACGCTTGCCTCCATGTTGCCTTCCATGGCAGAAGTTTATGGCTGCACAATCAGCGCACCCTCAAAGCAGAGCATGGCCATCTACAAGAAGTACGTGCAAATTGGCAAACTGTCCAGCGGCGGCGCTCAGCCTGCCCAGACAGCGGTGGCTCAACGCGAACAGGAGCTGGCCAAGATGATGCGGGGCATCACATTGCGTCCGCTTGCTGACTACGGCACAGACTCATATCTCAGCGTTCAGCCGCCCACTGTGCCCGCAGAGAGTCAGCTCATCTATGCGGATTACTGCAAGACGCCGCGTAACTTTAATGCGGTGCCCAAATTCGAGGAGTTCGATTTGTTATATCGTTACGTTCAGAGGCTTTAAAAGTGCCCAAATCAAAGAATTAAACAGGTTAAACAATTTCTCTGTGGGAGCTCGACTGTATTAAGAGGTACATTAAAATTCGCTGGAAGATTTAATGTACTTTCACAAATTAAACTTGCAATAATAAAGGGCAATAATTTAAGTTTTAGCTATAAGCTTGAACACGGCTTTATAAATACAATTTGTAAGAAAAAGCTTAGTTTTTTAAAAGTTTCAATGTCTTTAAAACTGTTGAGCTTAAAGCTTTAATGTGCTTTTAAAGTAATTATAATATCTGTCTGTTGTGGTTATTATAAAACATAAACATACATTTTTATTATTAAATTTAATTTTATTAAATAAATTAATAAACCAGATTTATTTTTGTAGGGTAAAAACTGAAGCTTTTATCGAGGTAAATTTAAAAACAAAACATTTTGAGCGAATTTAAGTTATGAGTAATGAGAAGGTTAATAAATAGGAATAAAGTTAGATTATTTGGAGACAAAATAAAATAGAAATATGATGCAATTATTATAATCAACGTCCCAAATTACCGTTTCACATGCTCACCAAAGAACCAAAGAAATTGAATATACATATAAATTATTATTGCGTTTATTGTTTGCAAATTAAAACAAAATTATATTTAAGAAATACTCAGAAATTGTTAACAATTGAACAGGAAACGCGGCCTCTTCATTTTGGCAGCTCTACTTAACACTTTGATCCCGTTGATCTGTCGCTGGATGCGTTGCCTGCTCCTCCTTGGACTGATACGTGTATTCCGTCTGGAGTCCATGTGGCGCCGTGTTCGACGCATGCATCGCATTGTAGCCCGGCTTCTGGCCCAGTCCCAGACCCAGGCCCTGTCCCTGTGTGCTTGGCTTGTACATATTGCCCAGCTCCTGGGCCAGCATATATTGCTCCTGCTCGGGATAATCGTGTTCGCAGTGATGCTCGCCGCAGATCTTGCACTCGTAGATATTCGGTCGCAGCGTAATCTTAATGCGCTGTAAAAAAATGCAGAGATTTCAATCAGAGACCGTTAAGATTATGAATTTTTGAAAAGTATACATCTGGGAAAAAACACCACAACCTAAACTATAACCGTTTACCAGTATTAACCGATTGAAACCGATTGGTAACCGTAACTGCAAACGTAACCGAAACAAAAGTTTTTTTATAATACCGACAACTGAAAATCGAATTTAATCCGAATTAACCGGTAAAACCCGATTCATGTATAGCGGTTAATTTCGGTTTGTTTAAGCATAAAAAGATCATATTTTTTGAAAATTTGTTTTCAAATTTAACAGTATTAACCGATTGAAACCGATTGGTAACCGTAACTCAAACAAACGCTTTTTATTATACCGAAACCCAAAAAACAAATTTTTTCCAAACGAAATAACCGTTAAGAAACCGATTCATGCAAAACGGTTAATTTCGGTTCGTTCAAGCATAAAATTTAATTGAATTTTAAAGCTAAATTAGATTTTTTAGAATAGATCTCAATAAAAAGATCATCATTTTTGAAAATTAGTTTTCAAATATAACATTTATCATACCGGTATTTCGTAACATTTATGCATTTAACCGGATATGTATTTTTTTTGAATAGTGTATATTTACTAATTAAAACTTTTAAGTGTGATCCCTAATTTAAATGGATAAATTGGGCGGGAAATCGCAGTGGTTGGAGGACTCACCTCCCAGAAGTTGCTGCCGTCGGCGCGCATGAAGTTGATGAGGGCGTAGCCGGGTATGCAGATCAGCGAGAAGGAGGCAAACATCCAGCCAATGCCGTAGGCCCAGTCTGGATACGTGTAGCGTTTGTTGTGATACGTGGGCTCCTTATAGTTGATCAAACTGAGCACCCAAATGCCCTGAAAAGTGTGTGCAAAGGTTGAAGACTTTTTCTATTTGAGGCATGACAAGATGAGGGAACCTACGAAGAGCAGACAGGGTCCCAGGACGAGCCAGCAGGACTTCAAGTAGAAGGATGGCGCTTTTCCGGTCATTTGCTTGACATTCTTTGAGAGTCGCCCGGTGCCGTAGAACCAGGCTATGGCAATCATCTGGCAGAAGGCCAGAAACATTATCGTCACCGAGGCGGCATAGTGATCCATTAGCTGGAAGTAATAGATGCCGCCCTGTATGATATTCGGCAGTCCAAACAGGCACGAGATGACGCACACGAAGAGTACAACAATCTCATGGTAGCCCAAGTGCTTTTTGATCCAGCGCGGAAAGCCATCCTGGATGGAAGTGACGACCACCTCGACAATGGCAAACTGCGAGTTGAGGCCCAGACAGAGCAGCATGAAGAAGAACATGACGGCCCAGAGTTGGCCATACGGCATCTTGGCCATGGCCTGCGGATACACAACGAATATCATGCCGGGACCGTCGCCAATCACGCTGCCCACATCCGTGTTCTGCTCCAGTGCGAGATTCCCCAGTGTGGCGAAGGCAAAGATGCCCACCAGTAGACTGGTCAGTATGTTGACAACACTCACGGAAATTGTATCGCGGAGTATGTTGTTGTTGTACTTGTTGTAGCTGGCAAACGAGATCATCGAGCCGAATGTGATGCCCAGCGAATTGAAGTTCTGCGATGCCGCATTGATCCAAACATTCGAGTCCTTCAGCTTCTCCCAATTGGGCCGGAAAAAGAAACGCAGTCCCTCGTCGGCTCCCTTGAGAGTTACCGCCCGGAACATGAGTATGATGATGAGCACGAACGGGAACGTGGCCGTGAAGTAGCGCACTTTGGCCGACGACTTGATCGACTTCCAGGTGGCAAAGTAGACCATCAGCCAGGCGCACACCAGGCAGGCAAAGAGCTCCCAACGCATCATGCCTGGATACTCCAATCCCGCACTAATCTGCAGCACTTTATTCCTGAAATGGCAAAGATTTCTACTTAGAAATGTTTTTAATATTTTAAATGAATCCCGATTATTTTTATGGCAAGAATTAAAAACAAAAATATTAATAAATACAATTTTAAGACCCCAATATAAGGAGGATTAAGAAAGGATGCACAAAATATGAAATTCAGCCAAGAAAAATATTCAAAGTAAAACAAAATAAAAGTCAAATATGATTAAAAACATTGAAATGTACGAAAATAAGAAAATTAAATAATAATTATGGCTAAAAAGCAACTATTTCTACTTAGAATTGTTTTTCTGATGTCTTAAATTAATTCTGATTATATTTATGGCATGAATTAAAAACTAAATATATTTCAGTTTACAATTTCAGGACAATATAAGGATGATAAAGCAAAGAAGCACAAAATAAGAAATTCAGCCAAGAAAAATAAGGAAATCTAGTATAAAATATAAATACAAAAAAGATACTCCAATCCCGCACTAATCTGTAGCACTTTATTCCTAAAAAGGCAAAGATTTCTATTAAGAATTGTTTTTTTAATATCTTAAATGAATTCCGAATATTTTAACAAATTGAGAACACATTTCAGAAAACAATTAAGGATGAATTAAAATGAAAGCATATAATAAAGTAGAGTAAAAGAAGCTTCATAATAAAATTAATTATCTTAAAAATAAATAAATTGTATTATGAATAAATATTCAAAGTACAAAACTAAGGAAATCTAAAGGTGGAAAAATATTTCAGAGTGCCTAAATTAGAAAAAAACGGATTAATGTTAGATAAGTTAGTCTTATTTCAGTGATATAGGAAAAGATACAAAAGCCGAAATTAAAAATATTTTATAAAGAATACCTTAAATTTGCATAAAATCATTTTGATTTCAACTAATCCTAATTTTACAATTTCTAATTTAAATTACCTAATAACATTATTTACAACTTTATTTGTTTTGTTTTACTAATCTTCGTTTCCAAATGTAGTTAATCTGATAAGGAATTGTAACCCCTATGATGTGTTTTTCTTACTCAAAGAACTCCTCCGAGGGTGTGCGTGATGTATTCGGCGCGGTGACATTCATCTCCTTGCTCTGTGGCACCCAACAATCGGGAGTGTTCCATCTGTCAGATCAATACATGAATACATGAAGTGAATGTAGTTTTGAATATTTTAAATCAAATTTATGTACCTGTTGGTGCAGTCAACCCAGGGCATTTCCGTTTTGAACGATGTGAAAAAGTAATAAATTGAATATCCTATAATGACGCTATAGTAGGTGGACATGAGAAAGGAGACAACCACACTGGCCAGTCCAGCTCCTAAACAAAGTATGGGTAAGTGAATGAATTCATTAGTTATTAAATTATTGCATTTAAAATATTATTAAAGATGAAATATAAAATATTTGTAGAAATTTGTAGTTTAATAATACCATGATAAAAAAAAACGTTTGAAGGATTTATATTATAGGAATATTACAAATTAAAGTTTATTATTAAATTTAATTAAAGATGAAATATAAAATATTTGTAGAAATTTGTAGTTTAATAATACCATGATAAAAAAAAACCTTTGAAGGATTTATATTATAGGAATATTACAAATTAAAGTTTATTATTAAATTTTATTAAAGATGAAATATAAAATATTTGTAGAAATTTGTAGTTTAATAATACCATGATAAAAAAAAACGTTTGAAGGATTTATATTATAGGAATATTACAAATTAAAGTTTATTATTAAATTTAATTAAAGATGAAATATAAAATATTTGTAGAAATTTGTAGTTTAATAATACCATGATAAAAAAAAACGTTTGAAGGATTTATATTATAGGAATATTACAAATTAAAGTTTATTATTAAATTTTAAATATAATTATAATATAAAATATTTTTTAATAATTCTATAATGTCATTATCAAAGAAACATTTGGTAGATTTATAATATAGGAATATTACAAATTAATGTTCATTTTTGTTTTATTAATGGTAAATCCATATTAGTCACAAAAATAAAAAATTTAATTATAAACTTTTGATAAATATTATAAAATAATAAGAAAACTCTGATTAAAACCGTTTTCTTTTTGTATAAATTTTGAAAGCAATACATTTTAATAGGTTTCCTTCTAAGGTCACATCATGAATAAACCGCAATTAATATTGCATATTTCTGGCATCATAAATATTTATGATTTTCCCTTTTTTGGGTAATAATTTAATTAAGTTCAGTTCCTTTGCTGATCTGTGGAATGTCACAACTTTATTTTGCATTTTAAATTTAGGCTTGATTTAAGCTGAGCTAGTTGTGAGCTAAATTAGCGTTTAATCAGGTCGTTTATGCTTGTAAATCAAACTGGTTCGGGCCAATCACATGTCTAGACAGACTTGCACTCATCTGCATAATTTTAATTGGTTGGAAGTCAATTGAAACTTATATCTTGGCCAAACAAAAAGTGTCCATTAATATTTATTAGTTAGCTTTCAGTTGTTGTTGTTGTGTTGTAGGGGGGGCGTAGGTGTGGTCATTTGTGGGCGTGACAAGGCTATTCTATTGGCAAAGCATTGACAATAATTAAGCGTTTTGCAAACATGTCAAACTAATGTTGTTTATTAGATTTATGACTGCGGCCTTTTTGACTCTTTTCAGATATTATGTGAAGGGAAGTTTGTATAGTTTACGATAGGGTATAGGGAATAGGGAGGAGGGAGGAGGGAAGAGAATACTTTGCATTCAGTTGAGAGACGCGTACGTAAATCGCTCAAAACATTTCCGTTTTCACAATTCTAATTTTCACGCCATCAGCACACAACAAAGTTACTAACTAATTAGCATTTTGTTTCTCTCTCTCTCAAGCTATCTCGTTCTGTCTATGTGTGTTTAAGATCTTCTTCAACATATGCGAATTACAAGTGCTACAGTTTCAGTGTAAGTCGATCAAATGTTTTCAAGACAAGTGTCAGATTTGCATACCCTATAAACAAGTGATTCTAAAAAAGGCGTATACATTATAAGGGGTGCCACAGAAATCGCTTTCGCTTGAATTTCACTGGAATTTGTATGAAATTTAAGTGAAATTCAAGCGAAAGCGATTTCTGTGGCACCCCTGTATATTTTCTATTTATTTATATATTTATTTTATATACCTTGCAACAAGTTAAATGAACGAAAAGACTAGAAAAATTAAGCGGAGTTTGCAAACAAAAATTTATTATAAAGAATATTTTTATGAATCAAATTTTAACTTTTTTACCCTGCAATTTAAAATTTATTTTAATAAAATTTACTACACATTTATTTCAATATGATTATTATATATTCTTTTATAAATTCGTCCTTTTTTTCGATCACTTTGGTCTTGATTACAGGGTAACTTTCAGTCGAATACTCTCCTAACACACGCTTGCTTGTTTAGGGCTTGTTTTCGGCGGCTTTTGAGGCCTGTTAACTGAAACCTCAACGCTCGGCTGACCAACTATTTGCCAAGTACTCTAATTATGGTCGGACCTTGACAATGAACCTGGCTAAAAACGGCGCCCATATTTGTTTGTCATGCCCCCATGGGTAATCCTCTTATTGTTTTAAATTGTTTTGTTTTATATTTTCAATAGAATGTTTCTATTTCTAAATTTAGTGACTCAAATCGTGTCAGCGTGACGCATAAGCGTGCAAATAAAAATATAAATATTACAAGTTCACGTCCGTCCACAAAATGACGCAACAAATTGTGTGCTCCAAATTAACGGGGCAGAGAATAAAATAGACAGCGACTATCAGTACTTAAATTTTGTTGCATGTCTTGTGTATCTTGTGAGGTCTTCAAGGGGATTATAAGACTACTCAAATGTCACGCTGGGCCTTTGAGGTGCATTAACTCTGTCAGGGCACTTCCAGATAGGAGTAGAGAGACTCCTGCTTCCTATTATATTAATATAAAAATTGTTAAAAATTACTTTGCAGACATTCGAAGGCCTTCAAGAGACAGAGGATTCAACTCGATAACCTTAAAGTATTTGTTGAAATATTTTATTTGTACATAGCTAGAACTCTTAATGTTTTTTTCCTTCCGAATACTTGAGACACCTTTAAAATTAGTAAATTAAAAGCAGGGATTAAAACCCTAACCGAAACCGTAACGTTTAACCGGTAAAAACCAATTGATATTTAAAACCGTAAATGAAACCGTAATCGAAAAAATAAATTTAATTTGACCGAAACCTTAAAACCGAAACTCTGGAAACCGATATAACCGTTTAGTAACCGTTTCATTTATAAGGGTTAATTTCGGTTTTTCATACATTCAAAAAAATTTGTTTTTTTTTTATTTTTAATTTTGATTTTTGATTTTAATTTTCTTATGTTTAATTCTGAACTTTTATTTGTGACAAGTGTCAGATTTGCATACCCTATAAACAAGTGATTCTAAAAAGGGTGTATAAATTATTTATGATCGAATTTTCATAGCACTGAATAAGAACAAATAAAATAAATTTGTGAAACATTAAGAAAGTAATTATTATTATTATATTGTTAATATAATTATATTTTTGCAAAGAATTTTTTTTTTTGGGAACCGAAACCATAACGGTATTCTAAAACCGAAACATACAAAAACCGGTTCACCGTTACGAAACCTTTATTCAAAAATTTTGCGTATCCGATAACCGAAAACCTAAATGCGAACATAACCGAAACCGTAACTGAAACCGATATTCGTTTCGCCTTTAATCCCTGATTAAAAGTCAATTTAAGCTACTGCTACTGAATTAAGTGTCTTCTGAAAGTTTGAGTCTCTTCGTCTAATTTTGTTTGAAGTTGTGTCTTTTTAAGCCTTGAGAGATGTCCAAAATAAAGAGTCAAACTTTTTGAGATTACGCATACTTCATGTTTACCTAAAGATAATATAACTTTGCGGGTCTGAATTGATAGGTAACTGTTTTGACTAAGAAAATTAAGTATTTTATTTTTCAGAAAACTATCAAATTTGTTCCTTATCGATATTTATTGATATATTTACTACTCCCGGTTTCGCTGAAATTACGCATACGTCACGTTGTCTTTTGTTGTGTCTAGTACTAAAATAACTTGAGACGCTTTCAATTGCCATAGATACGGCTGCATTCCACGTCATTCACTAATATAAAATTCGCTAAATAATTTGTTTATCTTATCATATTTATCATGAAATTAAGCAATAAGTCGTATCGTATTTAATGAAGTCTCTTTGACTCACATTGAATTGACTTGTGTGTAAGCTGAAAGTTGAATGTGTGTGATGAACTTACCCTTGAAGAGGGGACAAAGTTGACCCAGTGCACCGATGGGACCTCGTCCCGTGTATTGTCCGACAGACAACTCCATGAAGAGCAATGGTATGCTGCATATAAAGAGTATTATGCAATAAGGTACTAGAAACACACCTGCAAATTGTCAATAAAGATAAAGATACACATATAGAAATAGATGTCAATGTAATGAGATGGATACTCAAAAGACAGCAGCTAAGTAAACAAATTAAATTAATTATAAATATTTGACATCAAACAGCAATTGCAAATAGTACAGCCATAAATGTAAATGAGATGTCGAGAGAGTCAGAGATGTAGAGAGAGATAGAGAGGGAGATAGAGAAATGTGTAAATGAAGATGGACACAGACCGTCTAGTGGCTGGTAAGGGGCAATGGGAGGCAAGGGGAGTCAAGAAACTATTGAGATGACAGTGACCGCTTTATTTTTGTCGTCGTTGTCGCTGTCGTTGTTTTTATGCTTTTGCGCTGAGCTTGAACAAATTTTAATTTATGAGCTTACAGCGGAAATGTCGCATAAAGCGCGAATTTTCCAAGTTCAGTTCGCTGTGTCGCATCGAATCAAAAGTATTTGCCGAAACTACATAGCTCTATCTCTATCTCTATCTCTATCTCTATCTCTCTCTCTATCTCTCTCTCTCTCTTTCTCTTTCTGGCACTTCCGTCAAGATTTATATCTAGTTTTTAGGAATTACAAGTAAACCTTTATGTCCTCTTTCCGCTACATTGCTTAAACAAAACTAAGTGGAAGAAGGGAGCACAACTTCTATACTTTTCAATTGAATTGGGTTTTTTTCTTGGGCTTTCCTCAATAGTTTTCCTTGGCAGAGTTCAATAACCATAATTTAATTTTGTTCAAACATCTCCAAAAAATGCAATTGTCAACTTTTTTTGGCCAAAACGGGGCTCATATTCTTAGAAAACATGTTACTAAAAAATGTTAATGTGTAGTTCAAAATAGGACTAAACTATCCTTCAAGTTTAAACGAAATTCGGATTATTCTTTCTCAGTTAAACAAATAACAAGAAACACTCTAATTTTTACCTCCCAAGTGGCATTTCATTTAAATGCATTTATTTAATATCTAATTTTATATCAAATCAATTTTATTTTATTTGTTAAAAAAATAATTTTGTTTAACTGTTCTAAATTGACATTAAATAAATAAATAAATAAATATTGTATTATCTTGTAATCTTTTAACTAAAGTTATCACTTTTAATTTGATTGGCTAACTTTCGTGCTTTTTCCATTCTTAGCTTTGTATTTTTGACCACATGTGTAGTTAAAATACCAGCTGAACATATAAATATAATATTTAATACTATTATTTTAATTTTATTTATAATACAAAGTTTAGTTAATAATATTTACGAAATTTAAATGGTTCAAGCGTCTGCTTAAAGTTGTCAACATGAATATTTATGGAACTTACCGCCTCCACTTTTGTAGCACATGTAGGGGAACCGCCAGACGTTGCCCAGGCCAACAGAGTAGCCAATGCAGGCCAAGACGAACTGCATTTTGTTGGCCCAATGCTGTTGGCGCGGCTTCAAATGGGCCGCCTCGTCGGACATGTCCATGTAGCTGTCATCGTCATCGATGCCCAGCGGCCTGTGTGCATCATAAGGTAACATAAAAGAGAAAACATAAAGTTATTCACGAATGTATTCACAGAGATTTGCATTATAATCAGGCAGCCAGGCGCATCTAATAGCTGTCAACACTTGGCACAGAACAAAACCAAGCGGATTGTCATGCAATCATTGCCCTCCAAAACTAACATTGCTGGTGCGTCAAATGGTTTAATTGTAGTAATCACATGGCAGACACTATATATACCATATGCCATACTGCCATATTACCAGATGCAACAACAACAACAATAATAATGGGGGAACTGTCGGAGGTGTCAAATGCCATTGCATTGTTGACTCAAATGATCTCTGAGATTGGGGGAGTGTTTGCTCAGATTGGAGGGTTGGACACAGTTTGATGAGGTGTTAGCTACTGTTCCTATTGTTGTTGTTATTGTTATTGCTGTTGTTGTTCAATTCGCTGGCAGGTTAAATACTATAAATTGAATTACGTAAACTGTATTACAGCTCAGTTAATCAGAGTATTTCATAATAATTTTGGATAAGATACTTTGGAGACCATTTGCTTGAGTTTGTGTTTCTCTCTAGCTGGGATTATAACATAATGTATAGAAGGTTGTGCATGAAGTGACTTAATGAGATTGCTTGTAAAGCAAATTGTTGTCCCTAAGTGAAATTAAGATATTGGTCTTTGGTTTGCCTTAAAGTAAAACTGACTCTGATCTTTTGCCCAAGATATTAGATGAAAACGTAGCGTTAAAAGTCTATTATAATAAAATGGTTCGCTTAAGTATCATACATAAAATATTTAAAGAATTAAAATTTTCAAATGCAAAAGTAAGTTTTAAGTCAGTGGTGTTCAAAAAATTAAAAATTTCGAATCTGGGGGCATTCAAAATAAAATTAAATGATCCAAAATTTGTTGCGAGGATTGGTGATAGCCCAGAAATCAGATCAAAAAGTATTAGTAGTAGAAATTAGTCGCAGTAACTTATTAATATCAGGGATTTATCGAACAGAAAAGGAAAAGGGAGTATTTTAAAATTCACAAAAGGTATAAAAGTGATAAATATTTTCAATATTAAATAAGGTAATTTAATAATTTTAATTATCTTATTATCTTATTAAATAACTTGAATCTTGAATCTAAATTTACATCTATTTTAGAGCCTGTGTTTTTGGGGTTAGTAAATAGTATTAAATAAATCTAACTTTAGGTATTTATACATTTTATATATTAATAAATTTATACCATTTAAATTTGAACACAACTTTTGCTTACAAAAAAGTTAAGGGATAAGAAATAAAAAACTTATATTTTCACTTTTTGTAAAATCTTTCAGGAATTGTATAATAGTTGTTATTAGATGTAAATAGCTTAAACAAGTTCCCATATTTATGGAGACAGGTTCAATGAGAGCAATTGAAACTTGTAGGCCTCTATGACACGTGCCTCAATGTTGGCCCATGAAACGCTCTATATATAGACAGCATTCAATGAATCTGAAGCACAAATTTAAACAGCACACATATCCATTTAGTAAACGTTAAAATTCAATCAGCGGCTTTTCGCTAATGAACAAAACAAACGCAGTTTATCATAATGGGGTATATAAATTTAAATTGAAAGCTATTAAGTTTTGATTTGGCTCTAAATAAGCTGGCATGATTTGGGCCAAGTTATGTAAAAACAAAAAAATTAATAGCAGCTTACACTTTGGCCACACGTTTGAAGCGAGAAAAGGATTGCTCGGATTGTTTCGAGGACTGGGCATCGATATCGTTGCGAAAGGGCATCTCGATGGAGTATTTCAATTAATATTCTCTGGGATATAGTTCAGGCTATGTCCACGTATATTAAATTTAAACTTGATTCACGTTATCCATGCGTCCATGTCACTGTCACTGGCACTCTTTGAATACTTTTCAGACAACACTCGAAAAAGGATTCGAACTGAACTGGATGACAACTGAACCGTTCGTAGGTCGCCACTTAACTGAATATCGCTTGGAATTGGAATTAATCTTACGATTCGAGCCAACTATTCGATCTATAAGCTCAAATTATTAAAGTCAATAGTCATAGAGTCGAGTCTACTTTATGTCGATCTATTGATCTCGTTAAGGAACGTTGCTTAAAAATAGCGCAACGATCTCCGTTTCATCCCACGATCCGAAGCTATTCACGTTTCATGTGGGGACAGAGGAGACATCATGTGGCCCTCATCTATAGCATATATATATACCATATGTACTTTCCTCACAGATGGTGTTAAAATCTCATATTTGCCACGAAAAAAGGTGTGATTACATTTGATTTTTTTAATGCGTTTGGTGCCAAAATTGGCGATAAATCTTAAAGCGTTTGATGTGAACGTCAATTTGATTGGCAAGAGGCGCGTTTTTGATATGCTAATGGAACGAGGGCTGGCAAAATGAATCTAAAATATATATTTTTGGAACTATTTATTCGAATAAGACGTTTTTGAGAGAGCTGTGGATCTAGGAACTTGAATAAATCTTTAAATGAGGTAAAAGCATTTGCGAATTGATAATTCAAATGAAAGATCTAATGAACTAACTTTACTAAGCTTATTTCTCTTTAGTGAGGGATTTGTTATTATTATCAATTATTTATCTTCTGTGTTTTTAAACTTCACTATACACGTCTTTATGCTATTTCTGTTTATATTTACATCATTTATAGCTAAATTCGTTAAAGTATTTGGCTATATTCGAATCTAATTCATCTACAACTCAAAAAGAATCAGAAAACGGAGAAGCTAATAGCTAGAAAATTTAAAAAAATATATAATAATTTAACTGTTCTGTTACTTAATTATTGGATTTAGTCCTGCTAAAGGTCTATGTTATGCCCTAAGCAAATACCTTCTTTTTGTCTGTTATTAAAATGTTATGCTACATTTCTTAAATAACTAAACTGTGCTTGACTTCTATTGAATAAAATTAATGTTTAATTTACCAGCTTCTTAATCTTAGTTTAACATAGTCTGTAAACTTATAATAACAGTCATGTTAACTTAACATAAGACTAATAGTAACGCAGCCTGTTAATTCATAATAACAGTCATGCTAACTTAACTTTAACTTTAACTGTTAACTTAATATTATATAAGAACTGTTAGTAAATACAATTATCTGTTTACAACTTACGGTGGTGTTTGTGGATTAACCATGTCGAACAACTCGTTAGCTGTGGTCGGCACTCGCCTTATGACCAACTTGCGTCCATCCGTCGAGCCGATGCCAATGGAGGCCAACGAACGCACGGATGTGACATCCGAGTAGATCTGATTGCCTCCAGCCAGCTCATGGAAGTTGTAGGAACTGCCTCTGAGCGAAGCCTGCGGTTGCATGTACAGCGGATTCGGGGCCTGCAGTCCGCAATTGGCGGCCGAGCTGCCGGCGAGATTACAACTGCTGTCGCTTAATCCGGGCAAATAAGCTGTGGATGTGACACAAGCAAAATAACTAACCAAGAATATTCGTCTTAAATATTTATTTATTAAAAAATACATGCTCAAAAATGTCTAGAAATTCAACAAAAAATTATTTTTTATAATATAATAACATATAGGTTTTTCCACCTTATTATTATAATTATTTGCAAAAAGACACTCTAAACTTTATACTGAGACGTTTTTTTTTAATTTAATTTTTTTTTAATCTTCTTAAAAAGAACAAAAATTTTGATTTGTAAGATTGCTAGGTAAAAAGTCTCACCAAATTCAAACTATCATAAGCGGAATGTCAATTTGACCTTGGCTTGGCCTCTATATTAATTTTTCATTCAAATTTTTATAATCGTTACTTAAAAAGTAAATAAAAGGGTATATTGAAATCGTTGCAATGTATGTAACAGAGAGAAGAAAGCATCTCCAACCCTATACAATATATTAATTCTTGATCAGAACCAACAGCCGAGTCTGTCTGGACAGACAGTCTGTGTGAGATCCTAGATCTGAGCAGACTGTAAGAACTAGAGCTACCAAATTTGGTACACAACTTCTATAAACTCTATGTTATGCAGATTAAGTTTGTTTTAAATTTTTACCACGTTTCTTTCCGCTTTCGCAAAGCACGAAAAGCCAGTTTTTAGAATATTACTTTAGGTAATTAACGTTATCTATTTTTTTTAGCTATCATCCTACTTAATAGCAACAAGATCGGCTAAACAGAACAGAAGTTATGGCTGATTTAAGTATCAACCAATATAAGCGCCTAAAAGTATGCAATAATATATATTTTTTTTTTTAAATAAGTAACGGGTATCCTACAGTCGGGAGATCGACTAAGCCTTTTTCGCTTGTTTTATTTCATTAAAATAAATTTTTTTTACTTTACTTTACTTTTTTTTTGGGTATACTTTAAGGATCAGAGATGACTCCCTTTGTCAAAGGTCGCAGTGAATTATGAAATAATGCTTGCAATTGATTAGAATTGATTTGTGGCTCACCTGAGACGACGGACCGCATGCTGCTGTGATGGCTGCCCAGTCGCGAGCGGATATCGTAGCTGAGGGGGGAGCTGATGGCGAGGGCGTCGTGTCCGGTGGCCATGGTGGTTGTGGTGGTGCAGGTCAGCGTGGCGGGCGTGGCGTAGTGGGCAACAGGTGCAATCACAGCTGCCCTCTCTCTGTCCCTCTGCCTCTCTGACTCCCTGTCCATCTCCCGCTCCGCATCGCAGTCATCGATGGTGAAGGTGACCGTTGAGGTGGATGCCGCCGCCTGTGGCACCTGCAACTGTTGCTGGAACTGCTGCAACTGCTGCGGCTGGATGACATCCGAGCTGGGACGCGACTGACGTTGTTGTTGTTGTTGCTGCTGTTGTTGCTTCTGCAATGCCGTTGCCATGGCCACCAACGAGGTGCTGGAGCTCGTCTGCCTGAAGGGAAACTGTCCGCCACCACCGCCCACTGGCGGTGTACTGGGCGTGGCAGGTATAATGATGTATTTGTGTGGCCGCTTGGAGGAATTGCGAATCAGACGCTGCTCGTCGCCAGCATCGTTGCAACTTTCGGCGCCGCTGTCCGACAATTGGCTGTGCCGCGAAAGGGGCGACAGGGCGGTGGTGGTGGGCGTGGTCCGTTTGGTCACCACCACATTCAGGGCAGTGGGTGAGGAGGCGGTTTTGGGCAGCTGCTGCTGTTGACCAGCTTTATTGCCGCTGCTGTTGTTGCTGTTGTCGTCTTGGCCAGCTTGGTCTGCCATTTTGGCCAACAAATTTTATTTTGTTTAACTTTATTCTATTTTTTTTTTAATTGTTGTTGTTTTTATTGTCGCTGGCTTAATCATAAAGTCATCTTTGTTGTGGTTGTTGTTGCTTTCATACACGTATTTATCATTTTAATGCTCATAATATTTTGTAGCTGGTGTCGTTGTTGTTGTTGCTGTTGCTGCTGCTGCGGTTGTCATATTTTTAAATCACTTTAAAACCTTGAACACCACAATGCCATTATTATTATTATTTTTATTATTATTGTTGTTGTTGTTGCTGTTGTTGTTGTTGTTAGTGTGCGACCGCTTAAGCTTTTAAATCATAATAAAACCAAATAAAGAGAAAACAGAAAAAAAGACGCTCATTGTCTTTTATGATTATCTTTATAGTAGTCGCTCTGAAAAAGTACGAGAACTCTAACAAACTTATTTATGCCAGCATATAGATACATATGTACATACATACAACTAAACTCTGCAAATTGTCTTTATAACTTATTAACCTACATAATTTTGATTTACTTCAATTATCTCTAGCTCCGACAATTTTCACGCAATGCAAATCGCCTTAAGCTCAGATTTGCCAGAGATTTGAGTTACTTTAGTAAAGATCATTTAAGAGTTTCTTCAGTCAAAACAATTTTAAAACTTAACTTATTTAGCATATCCTCAAAACTTATTAAATTTAAGAAAAAACTTAAAAGTCTAAATATAAAAATTACATAGTAATGATTATATAAAGATTTAAAAGGATTTTCCTTAATGATAATGATAACGAAAAAATAAAACTCACAAATAATCATTATTTATGACTTTAATTTTTTCGCTCAAAATTAAACTTACTCTTTAAAAAGATAATATAATAATTTTAAATAATTGTTTTAACGTTTGATGGGTCCTTAATTTCTTTTAATGGGATAAGCCAAAATATTGGGGGAAAAACCTACACAAAAGCCATGAATTAAAAGTGAGTTTTATTTTGAGTAAAAAAAAAATTAAAATCATGATTAATGATTATTTGTGAGTTTTAATTTATTTGCTGAAATTTAATTGTTATCATTATTTTTGTGAAAAAATATCAATATTTATTATTTGCGGTTACTGATATTTTTATATATTCATACGTCCCTCGTCTTCCTCAACATTATTGTTAATTAGTTATTATTGTTATTAATTATTTGTCTGATTTCTTCATTTTCAAATTCTATAGATAACAATAAGACTCTAGTTTAAGTAAAATTCTCTTATATTTCGACTGGTAATTCACTTATTATGCCATCGAAACTAATAACATAGTCTGTTATGTTATGTGCCACTGTTAAGTCTAACAGCACTCTCACAGTTTATAACCCATAATCTTGCATTTTGTTTGGACGCTTATCGCTTTAATTTACAAACTTTTCACATGCTTAGTATTTACTTTTGTTTATTTATAACAAAAACAAAAAAACCAAATATAAATAAACAAGCACATGCTTCATGTCCCATTTTTTTCTTGTATTTCTTTTTAATTTTTTTATTCCACTTTTTATCATCGTGACAGATGATAAACACTCGAGTCTGCCTGGAGCGCACTTCAGATCCCATCACAGTCTCTCACACTTCACTCGACAAATCAGTTACAAAATTATATCTTATCGTCGTTTTTAACTGCATTTCTGTTGTTGACTTTCATTTTTTATGACTTTTACTGAATTTGTTTTTGACTTTTAGTTTGATGAATTGGAAGCACTACGTCATAATCTTTTCGGTGATACATCAATCCATATGGCGCTATGCTCTAGTGACTCTTCTGCTCCAGCGCAAAGGTCATTGAAATGGGTTCAGAATTATTAATTATACGCATCTTACGACAATCGACACATATGTATGTACATCAGATACATATTCGTCGACAAAGTAACTCGCATTGCATTTTATGCGGCTTCGTTGTAATACTTAAAACAGTCTCATTGACTCGCCATGTGATATGTAAATTTCTCAACTTGCTGGGCAAATTGCATGAGCTAAGCGACAAAATGTGTTGCCAAGAGATTCATTCACACGTTTCTCCAGATATTTGGATTGGATAAGCTCCCTACTTAAACTATTTATGAGTAGGCAATTAAACGCCGTTAGCTACTTCAGGTTTATTATAATTATTATTAACTCAGGTGGCTCTATGAATACGATTAGTTCTCTTTATCTATCTGCATAAGTTATACTATTTTATTTTTAACCTGAAGAGAGATAAATTTACTTTTTTTAATAAATAAATTTTGAACTATCAGAGTTGAGATAGTTAAAATCCTAAAAACTTTCCAAATTCTTCCAAGCAAAAATGGAAAATATGACAATTGTTATTTTTACTAAAAAATTATCTTTCTTCATTTGTTTAACTCTTTATTTTAATTTTTCTCTGTATCGCCTAATAATAATAATAATAGTCTACCTCATATTTGATAAGATTTAGCTGTCAAAATATTTAAATTTTTATCTCTCATGATTTAAAGTTTTTCATTTGGATTGTGAATCAACTTTTGAAGAGTCAGGATAGTTAGATATATAAAGTTGTTTTAATTAAAACACTATCCATACTAAGCTAATCTTCAATGCGAATAAATGACAAAAAAAATAAAGGAAACGAAAAATAGTCATTTACTTTTTTTTTATTATACAACTTGAAAGTTTATTTCTCAGCTACATTTTGTTTTCTCAGCAAATAAAACAAATTTAATTTGTTGTACATTTTGGCATTGATTAAAAGCAAAAAACAAAATGTTTCACTTGCCCATAACAATTGTGTTAATGATAATTTCTATCATTTTGTTATTTTAAATACAATTTAATAGGTTAATTGAAGTGATTTTGCGACACGTTTCAATTGAATAAGAATTGAATTCATTCATTTCATTCAACAATGACCTGGGTTTAATTTTAATCATAAGTCATAATCGTATAATAGCATAATAAACACACATTGCACGGAATATTGTTATATCAATTACCCAACCGACGGAGGTGGCGAGAGATTGATAACGCGGCGTATACGCGATGTGTGTGGAATATTCTTTAAACACTTTTTAAAGAGATCTTCAATTTGGAAATTTCTATGTCAAACATGTGTTGTCAGTCCGAATAACCGTAAAGAAGCCGTTAGAGCTGTCGTAGAGCAGTCGTAGAGCCGTCTTAGAGCCGACGTAAAGCTCCCGGAATGAAACGTGCAAACACGCGCGCTGTCAAATGTCAACTGATCCACGTTTGCGAATATCGTTTACACTTGACGTCGACGTCGACGTCGCTTTCGGGGCTACGATCTGGTGTGCGCGGGAGGGAGAGGTGCGCGGAGCGATCCGTTGGCCGTACGCTCACTCTCTCGCCCTCGGTCTCGCTCTCGCTTAGTCGCTCTCTTTCGCACGCTGTGTGAGCGAGCATTTGTGGGTTTTGGTTTTTTAGTATTGTCGTGTGCTCGTTTGGGCTTTCCGGCACGGCATCTGATAGCAGGCAGTAACAATCAGAATAGCCGCAAACTAAAATATTATCATCGAGTCTGATTGACTGCTGTATACCCTGTGATCTAACTTTGAAACTATGCACTAAAATGTATTTTATTGTAGATTATTAAATGAATTGAATTTTGAAACATTTCTTTATATGTAGACAAATTTGCACAATTTCTGAAACATTTGAAAGTCGAATCTTTAAATACTAACTGAAATTAGTATGGAATGAACATTTTATTTTTAATTTTTAAACAAATTTTAATAATTTCTGAAACCATTTTAAATTCGAATATTTATCATTTAAATACTAACTCAAATTTGTTTAAGATGAGAATATTCAGGGGTGCCACCGCTGTTTATTTTTAATCCATATATAAATTTGTATAATTTCTGAAAAAGAATATTTATCATTTATAATTACTAATTTAGAATGAGAGTTTTGTATGCGTTTATAAGATTCGATAATTTCTTAGCTTTTCTTCAGACTTAAAAACCACTCGTACATACTTCCCCTTCAAGCTCTCATTTACAGGGTATACTAGCTAGAGAAGATGAAAGAGAGTGCGGTTTGAAAACAAGCAAGGTTTTTTCTGCTACTATTCGCCGTTTGTTTCAGTTGTTGCTGCTTATCCCCCAAAGCTTGCATATTAATTTTTTTTATTATCCGACCAACAAGAAGAAGAAGCTACAATTTGGCGAGCAGTTGAGTTGAAAGTTCTCGTTTAAAAGCTTGTTGGATGAGATTTGTTTGAGGGGTTGGTGGGGGAGGGGACATATTTGATAAGTGCATTTTTTATCACTTAAGCTGATTGATAATGAGAATGGGCAAGAAGGGATTTCGCAGTGCGGTGAGACAAGGTAAACGGACAAAATATGAGACAGTTTGATAATCAAATGAAATATACGAGATACTTAAGTATAAATGTTGAATGTACTGAAGATCACATGCAGCTTGAAACTGGCTTTTAAATATTTCAATAATATTGATTAACTTATGTCGATCGATCGAAAGTCGTCTGACTGATATTCTTGTTTCTGTACAGACTTTAAAATGTATTTAATAATAATAAACTTGTTAATTAATATTTTTGTATAAAATTCATATATTGTAAAAATTGCAATTAATCACATTCTGATTTCCAAGATGAGTTTTTAATACTTGAACCTGTAAAAATAATAACATTTGTGTATTTTGTATTTTTCTTTATTCATATTCATTTATTATTTATTAGTTTACAATAAGCGATTAAAATTATAATTTTATGTTTCATTTTAAATACAATTCTTTATAATTACAATTTAACTATTGTCGTTCTTTTTACAATTCTTCTCTCTACATTTTTAATA
Organism: Drosophila suboccidentalis; assembly: GCA_037043435.1. Classification (NCBI taxonomy): domain Eukaryota; kingdom Metazoa; phylum Arthropoda; class Insecta; order Diptera; family Drosophilidae; genus Drosophila; species Drosophila suboccidentalis. The sequence goes on along the minus strand of JBAMBK010000415.1, from coordinate 729,644 downwards.
TTTGCTGCCAGTGCAAAAAGTTTCATCAACTTAATACTAGTTGTTTTGTTTTTTATCGGGAATATGGTTAAAAACGTTTTCGTTAAGAAGAAAAAATAAAAGTTGTAGTTTTTTTTTCAAATTGTGAGCGAAATTGTTAAATTAAAAAATTTGTGCACATTTCTATTTTTTTTTTTTAAATAAGAAAATAATTTTATGCCTGGCATGAACCTATTGCTGGGACGCAGGGAAAGTTATATAGAAACCTATACACAAAAATTTACTAAAAATACCATCGGTTTGTGTATTATTTACAATTGGTCTCATTCTGTAGCTATGTGTGTGCGTGTACTTGTGTGTGAGAGTGTAAGTGTGTGTGCGAGTTCTAATGGTATATATTTTCATAATATAAAGAAATTGTCTTCTGTTTTGGCTTAAAGTAGTGACTATACATTTCGTTTATGTTTAATAATATTAATATAAAAACTTCATTTTGAATAATTTAATTATAACGGCGCATCTCCTTCCAACTTCCTTCTCAACTTTCTTTTTTAACCTAAGCAAACAGCCACGCCCCCTGTAAAACGGACGCCCAAAACAAAAATTCGCTGCATAGTTTCGGGCGCGTTGACAGCTGCGTTCTGTGCTTAGACTAAGTGGGATAATTGATGGAGGAAATCGAGGATAATTCACGCCGATTCGTTGTTTAGTTTCTTCTCTTTATATTCTCTTCTTTTTCTTTTTTTTTTAAGTACTTATTCGTACTTGTCACGCTATTAGTTTAGTTTTTAGTTAGTGGAAGTATCTTTCTTTCATTTGCATTTTAAAACAATCACAACAATTTAATATTAATTGACTAAAAAACTACAAAAATAATTGGGTTAATCATAGTATATAGAACGGATAGTAAGTAAATAGTGTTATATAGTTCAAATCCTCCATTAGTCGCTATTAAAACAAAACCTTAATTAATCTTTTGTGCGCTGTCTGACGCCTCAGTGGCAGTATTTTTTTTTTATTTTGGAACATCTACTTCCAGTGCCTAAAACTGGTTCATTTGGCTGTGATCAGTATGTGTGTGTGTGTGTGAGCTGAACTTGTTTTTTTTTCTCTGTATAATCCTTAAAGAACAATCGTTGATATATTGTCCTTTGGTTATACTCTCTTCTGGCCAACTGGCAGCTAAGATGTTCCCTAAATTGGGGCTTTACGTACTGCTAAGGAGTATTTATCTTTTCGGGGTGCATTGTTCGTTTCGTTTGTGGAAAATTAAGGCAGTTTTCAATTGGAAAAGGCGAGTTCAGATCCTAAATAATATGTGTATAGGAAGTGTAGTAGTGTGTACGTGTGTGTATTGTGTGTGTGTGCTATAATACAAAGTGTTGTTGTTTTTGTGGTTGTTGTTGCTACTACCCACACCCTAAACATTTATAGGAAGTCTTTAAAGTTATATATGTATACAACAAAATATCAATATGTAATCATAAATCGACTAATGAAGAAGTTGTCGTTAGAGAACGAGAATTCCTTTGTAGCTTCCGCTTTGTCTGCTCTTCTATTTCTTCTACTCTTTTCTTCTGTTTCTGTTTTCTTCCCTTTTGGCAGTTTGCTTAGTATTTTTTTGATTTGTTGGTCTACGCAAAATTCTCATATTAGTAGGAAAAGGAAAACTATAAAGTGATTACAATAATATGTATAATAATAAAATTATTTTCTTAACGTTATTAAATTAATAATGTTTTGTGTGCATTATTTTCACTTGATTCGTTTTTATCTTTTTACAATTCTTCTTGCTATTCTTTCGTTTCTAAGCGTGGGGATTTCAAAAACACCCACTACAGTTTCAGCTCACAACTGTACTTTTGCTTTTTCTTTGCTTGCATTCTCATTGCATTTCATTTGCGCGAAATTTAATTTCGTTCTATTATATTTTATGTCTTTTTGCACGAGCTTTTCAAATATCGTTATTATTTTTTTGTTTTTTAAATCGTTTGTATGTCTAAAATTATATCTAGATTTTAGTTGTTGTTGTTGTTACTTTACGTGTTTGTGTTTAGGATATATAATCGGGCGTTGGCTCGGGCGCAGCGTCCGGATTGGCAAACAGTGGGTTGGGGAACTCTGGTGGATGGGGCAGTGGTGCCAAGGTCTTGGGGCGTCTTCTGTAGGCCATCAGCCAGCAGGAGACCGCAACGGCGACGGCGACAAGCGCCAACAGCGCCGTTATGACCAGAGCTATAATCAAACCCACCATGGACACGCAAATATCCTCAACGCGCTGAGCAGCCGGTTTGACTGTAAGAAATTAAGAAAATCATATTAATTATACATCTAGTAATTGATAGAAATGTGTACGTACTGTTGGCATCATTGAGACCGGGACCGCTGCGCTTCTCGAATGTCAATATGGCATTGGAGGAGATGGTGATCTCCTCGCGCAGCTGACCCTCCACTCCAGTGCTCGTCGCAATCGCAGTCGTATCGCTGGAGTTGTCGGCAATGGAACGACGACGTCGTCCAAAGGCGTTGTAGCCACCGCAATTGACAGGCTGGCATTTGCCAAAGCAAACGCGTATATTGCACTGGAAGCGTATGTTGTCGCTGGAGGGGAATTTGAAGGCATTGAAGCTGGCCAGCAGACTGTTGGTATCGGGATTGTACTCCCAGTTGCCAAAGATGCTGGTGTCTGTGGCACAGCCGTTCTCGTCCGTGACCAGATACTCGTTCTGTACATTATCCTCCATGGTCTTGGCGATGCAGGAACGCGCGAAGCCGCCATAGATAGCTAAGGAGGAGAAAGAAGAATTTTGATTGAATTTAGTCTATAAAGGATTAGTTTAAAAGATTATCAGGCTACTTACTGGCTGGTTCGACGTCCACTTGGAGTCTGAGATTGTCGCCAATTTCAGCAGAGTTTATTTCCTCGCCATCATTGGTAATTATCCTCATCTGACAGATGGGCGGAGGTCCAGTATTGGCGATAGTTCCAGCCGTAGTCAGCATGGAGACATTGAAGCCCAGCGTGACATTCTTCTCGCCAGTTTGATAGACGCACTTGATGTTGTAGGCCTGAGCCTTGTAGGTGACCAGCTTGGGATGCTTCTGGATGACCAGGACAAAGCTGGCCACATCCTTAACGGCTTGCATGCCGCAGCTGCCAAAGTGAACGCGGAAGATCTCAGTGCGTGGCACCGTCTCACCGGCCAAATTGACAACGCGACGGCATTCCTCGTCCTTGCTGTGTCCCTTCACATAGAGCACGCCATTGAAGCCGGGCTCCGTAATATGAATCTCCACTTGGACACCATCAGCCAAACAGCTGACAACCATGTCGGGACGCGGGAAATCCGTGCGGAAGTTGGTATGATTGCAATGCAGCTCGGGATTGCCCGTGTAGCCCGTGATGCATTGGCATTGGGCACGATGGTTCACGGCATTGCAGAAGGCATTGACGCCACAGGTCTTGGTCAGGCAGGGATCCATACAGGTCTTGGTCTCCGGATTGCAGTAGCGATTATCCGCACACTGTTCGTTGGTTGTACACTCGGGTTGCTCGACGGGTTGACACTCGCCCTGTGGGGTCAGGCGATAGCCCAGCTCGATGGGGCAAGTGCAGCGACCACGTTCATCGATCACCATGCCGCGCTCCAAGGCGCACACGCAGTGGCCACTCTCGTCGATGCGATAGCCTTGCTCCACCAGACATGGCGTGCAATATTCGTAGATGTCGAGAGCGCTGCCCGGTGGACAGACGCACTGTCCGTCCACGTCGCGGACGAAGCCCTTCTCGATGACACAGAGGGATCGCTTGTCGCACTGCACCGCCGCATTGCCGGTGTAGCCCTCGAGGCACTCACAGATCATAGTGCGCACGGGCAGCGTGTCCAGGACACGGCACTCGGCGTTCACGCCACAAGGCTGGGTCGCATTGCAGGGATTGATGCACTCGCCGTGGAGACAGGCTCTCTGTGTGGGACAGTCAGCGTCGCTGATGCAGATGGGCACCACGCGCTCCTGTTCGCAGCCAGTGCGTCCGGGAATAGTTCCCGGTGGGCAGGCGCATTGTGGCTTATGTTGATAGACCTTGCAGCGTTCGTCGCTGGCGCAGATCGCCGTTGTCTCGCAGGGATTGGCGCATTTGCCATTGACGCAGGCATTGTCCGTGGGACACTCGTCGTCGGTGCGACAGCCGAGGGGTGTGCATCCGAGTCGGGCATTGCCTCCATGACCAGGAGCACATTCACAGACCGCACGATGGTTGATGGCCAAGCACTCGGCATTGGGACCACATTGCTCGCCCTGGCAGGCGGGCACACACAATTGGTTGCGACAGGCGTGCGTTGCCGGACACTCGGAATTGATGCTGCACTCGATCTTGGCGCACTCGAACTCCGGATTACCTTCGTAGCCCTGGCGACAAGTGCAAACGGGCTTATGATCCTTGATGCGACATTCCGCGTTCAAGCCACAATTGCAGGGATCTCGGCAAATGCCATTCACGCACGACTTGTCCGCGGAACAGTCGCTATCGGAGATGCAGCCACCGACTGTGACCACACTCTTTGTGGGCTTGCAGCTGCCGCTGCCGCTGCTGATGTAGCCATCGGGGCAGATGCAGATCATGGTGCGAACTGGAGCTGTGGGCGTCACCTGACACTGGGCGGGTCGTTGACAGGGCTCCAAAGCCAAACAAGGATCGACACATTGTTCATTGATGCAGGCCAGACGTGAGGGGCAATCCGTGTCCAGTTTGCACACGGGTTGCGGCTGCGGGCGACAGTCGACATAGGGATTGCCCAGGAAGTCGGCAGGACAACGGCACACGGCCATGTGGTTCTGTGGACGACACTCGGCACGTGGTGCGCAGATGTTGTGGTAGACACAAGGATTGACGCACTGTTCGTTCTGGCAGGTCTTGTCCGTGGGACAGTCGTTGTTGCTGCTGCAGCCGATGACGCGACAGCGCTCATAGGGATTACCCCGATAACCGCTGAGGCAGCGGCATTGAGCGCGACTCGATTGGACATAACACTCGGCATTGGGGCCGCAGGGATCGTTGAGCAGACAGGGACTGATGCAGTTGCCGTTGATGCAGGCCTTGCCTGAATCGCATTCACCATCAACACGACAGCCAATGGAACGGCAAGCGGCATAGGGATTGCCCTCGAAGCCATCCTGGCAGCTGCACACGGCACGATGTTGTTGCACCTGGCAGATGGCATTGGTGCCGCAGTTGCAAGGATTGCGGCATTGGCGATTCACACACGCCTCCTGATCCCCACAATCCAAGTCACTCTCACATCCAGGAGGACTCTGCAGCACAACAGGACGACACTCGCCGCTGGCATCTGGCACCTGGGACTCTGGACACTCACAGACCATGGTGCGAACGGGGACACTGTCGAGGACGCTGCAATGGGCGCTGCGTGCGCACGGCGAGAGTTCAGTGCAAGGATTCTGGCACTTGGCATCGATGCAGGCCAAGCCACTCGGGCAGTCGCCATCATCGCGGCACACAGGCTCCACGGGACGCGGCTCGCAGTAGGCGTGAGGATTGCCCAGCGGCAATTGATCCGGACAACGGCAGACGGCGCGATGTTGCAACGCCTGGCAGATGGCATTCTGAGCACAAGGACTCTGGGCGCAGGGATTCACACACTGGTTGGCCACACAGGCCAGATTCGTTGCACAGTCGTAGTCGGAGTGGCATTCAAGGCGCAGACACCTCACAAATGGATCACCCTCAAGTCCGGCCGGACAACGGCAACTGGCGCGATGATTCCTTCCATAGCACTCGGCATTCAAAGCACAAGGATCCGAGACAAGACACGGATTGAGGCATTCACGATTCACACACTGTTTGTCGCCGGCGCATTCATCATCGGATTGACAGCCAATGGGCGCACAGCCAAACTGAGCATTGCCCGAGTATCCTGGTTGGCAGTAGCAGATGGGATGATGATTCTTTACAATGCACTCGGCATGGGGGCCACAATTGCAAGGATTGATACACTGTGCATTGACGCACGCCTCCGTGGCGGGACAGTCCGAGCTGGACTTGCAGCCCACAGTAATCACATCCGAAGCTGTTAAGAGATTATTAGAGATTAGCTAAAGTTGATGTGGGCGAAGGTTTTATGGGGGACTTACGTGGTATGCAGCGTACGCGGGGATCTCCTGTGTAGCTAGGCGGGCAGCGGCAGACGGCGGCACGTTCCTGGACATGACAGTAGGCGCCAAGGCCGCAGGCATCGGCCACACAAGGATTCACACAACGTTCATTCAGACAATTCTTGTCCCGTGGACAGTCATCATTGCGTGTGCATTCGGCACCCGGAATCTTGGGCAGAGCAATGTCCGTGGTGTAGCATTCGATGCGTGGATTACCTTGGTATCCGGCTGGACAGCTACATTGGGCATAATGATCCCTTGCACTGCATTGAGCGTTGACGCCGCACCGTTCCAGGCGACAGGCGTCCAGGCAGCTGCCATGGAGGCATACCTCGGAACTGGCGCACTCGGCATTGTGTTGACAGCCGCTGGGTACGATGACAGTCTTAATTGGCACACAATTGCCTGAATTGTCGGAGACGGTATCGCTGGGACACTTGCAGATCATGGTGCGAAGTGGCAGCGTGTCTAGGACGGCACAGCTCTGCTGCGGCGTGCACACATGGGGTGTGGCGCATGGATCCGCACAGCGTTGATTGATGCAAGCCAATTTCGATGGACAATCCGCATCTTGGGTGCACTCCGGCTGTGGATCTCGTTTGGGTAGTTCACATTGCACGAGGGGATTACCCTGGAAGCCAGCACGGCACTCGCACTGCGGCTGATGACGACGTCCCTGGCAAATGGCATTCACGGCACAGGTGTCCTGTTCACAAACGGGGCGACAGACGCGATTCAAACGATCGCAGGCTTCGTGATCCGCACAATCCTCGTTGTATTGACAGTGCCCAGTGATACAGGCAACGAAAGGACTTCCCTGCGTGCCGGCAGGACACTTGCAGACAGCTTGGTGATTCTGCGGCTGGCACTCGGCACCGCTACCGCAACGCACCTGGCCATGAGTGCACGGATTCACGCAGTTCTCATTTAGACAGGCCTTGTCGTAAGGACAATCGGCATTGATCTTACACTCAGCTGAGGGATGGAAACGGGGTTAGACACAGCCTAGGTTGATTCAATTCTGACGGTTACTTACGTTTAAAGCATTGAATTTGTGGATCACCGCCCCAGCCAGCGGGACAGTAGCAAATGGGTCGATAGTTCTGTACACGACACTCAGCATTGCCGGCACAAGGATTGGCCTCGGCACAAGGATCCTGGCAACGCTGATTGATGCACGCCATTGCTGGCGCACACTCCGAGTCGTGTTTGCAGCCAGCCGTGATTTGTGCTGCAGGAATTGGGTCAAGGATTAGCGTAGCTCGAGGAATATCTAAGGACTGGACTTACGTGGCTGATAACAGTTGGTGAAGGGATCTCCTTGGGTACCCTGTGGACAGCTGCAAATGGCACGATGCTGTTGGGCCAAGCACTGAGCGCTGCGTGCACAAGGTGAAGCGTCCAGACAAGGATTGACACAGTTGCCTCCGCGACAAGCTTCCATATCCTGGCACTGATCATGCGACAGACAACCCTGGTCACGTGCGGGTTCTAAATCATCAAAAGTAAAAGATTAGCCAAGTGTTCCATAAGTGTTAAGGCATTGGGAGCAAGTGCAGCAGTTAGCATTGAGTTATCGAGTGCATTTATAGTGATGTGCAACTCTTTGAATGGTGGAAAAGGAAAACAAGGGAAACAAAGGAAACAAAGGGGATCATAAAGATCATTAAATTATTTATAAAACTATATACAACTTGGCTGCAATGAAAGAAGCAAAATTCGGCAATAAAGCTGGAAAATAAGTACAGTACCGCCACACATTTATAGGTTAGAGAGAAGCGCGTGCTGTGACATAAAAGCAACGACGCAGAGCTAAATCGACCTAATTCATGAAGAGCTCTGTCAATGTCCCAACACGCTTCCAACTTTTATTAACCTGCAAATGTGAGTGGTAATCCTGTAAGTAAACTCCTTAAGGAAGGTTGACCTACCTTTGCGACATCCAATGTCAGCATCACCCACATAGCCAGGCTCGCAGCGACAGATCATGGTGCGCAGGGGCAGGGTATCGACGACCTCGCAGATGGCGTTGGCACCGCAAGGATGCGTGACATCGCAAGGATTCTTGCACTCGCCGTTAAAGCAGGCCAACTTGCTTGGACACTCGGCATCCATGGTGCATCCCTCGGGCTGAGTGGGCAACAAGTCGCAGCGCACGGCGGGATTACCGCTATATCCAGCGGGACAACGGCATTGGGCGCGATGATTGTCGACACGACACTGAGCGCCAATGCCGCAGTTGCAGGGATCTTCACAGCGTTCGTTTCGGCAGGCGAGCTGGAAGGCGCACTCGTCATCGCTGCGGCATTCAGGACGTTCGCAACGCACGAGAGGATTACCTCGGTAGCCATCGGGGCAGTGGCAGCGGGCACGATGATTGAAGTCGGCGCGACAGACGGCGCCAGCACCACACTGAGTGAAACCGCAAGGATCCACACACTTTTCGTTGATGCAGGCCTCGGTGGGAGCACATTCGCTATCTGAGCGACAGCCAAGAAGGTAGCAATGCTGGAGAGCATTGCCCGTGTAACCCTCATTGCAGACGCAGAGCGGCCGATGGAGCTGAACGTGGCAACGTGCTTGTTGAGCACACAGGTTCGACTGCTCGCAAGGATTGCGGCAGACCTGATTGATGCAAGCCTTGTCATTGCTGCACTCCGAATCGCTGGTGCATTCCGGCTTGGGGGGATCCAGCTGGGGCACCTGACGCACACACTGAGCATAGGGAGAACCATAGAACTCTGGTGGACAGCTGCAGACGGCCTTGTGATTGATAACGCGACAAATGGCATTGATACCGCAGGCATTTTGGCAAGGGTCACGGCACTTCTGCGTGACGCAGGCCCGATCTCGGGAGCAGTCCTCGTTGGTTACACACTCCGGATAGCTGCAAGTGGCGGCACCGTTTTGAACACGGCAAATGCCGTTGCTGCGACAGGGCGATGGCTGGCAGGGATCAATCACCTCTATTTCACGCGGTGATTCACATTGCACGAACGGATTACCGATCATCTTGTCGGGACAACTGCAGATGGGACTGTGATTGATGGTCTGACAAACGGCGCCATAACCGCAAACGCCAGCACAGGCATCCACGCACTTGGAGTTGACACAGGCGCGATCCTTGGCACAGTCTGAGCTCAGGGTGCACTCAGGTCGGCAGCCCTGGGCCAATGGATTGCCAAAGAAGCCGGGCAAGCACTCGCATACAGCCTGATCGCGCTGCACGCGACACACGGAGTTGAGGCCACATGGTGAGGGATAACAAGGATCCGATGCTGGCGGTGGTGTCACGACGCGAGTGCACTGGACAAATGCGTTGCCCGTGTAGCCCGTGGGGCATGAGCAGATGGGTATGTGATTGTTGACATTGCAGTAGGCCTCCAGGCCGCAGGTGCCTGGACAAGGATCCGCGCACTTGTTGCGTATGCAGGCACGATTGGCAGGGCAGTCGGAGTTGCCGACGCACTCAGGACGACAACCCTCGTAGGGATTGCCAATGTACTCCTGAATACACTCGCAGACATAACTCTGGCCACGCAGGCGACACTCGGTGTTGCTACCACATGGCGATGGCTGGCAAGGGTTCTTTGGTTCTGGAACTGGTGTAGGTAAAACTGCAAAGTAGAGAGTAATGATTAAGATTTTGGATTAAGACATTGCCCTGCCTATATACAATATGCAAACTTGTTGAAACGGGTAGGGTTGGGACGGAACGTGTATGCTTACTTGGGGGCACTGGCTGACAGAGACGGAATGGATCACCCGTCATGCCCGCGGGACAATGACAGTTGGGGGTGTGTAGGGTCACCTGGCACTGGGCATTTTGGCCACAGCTGCCTGGACAAGGATCGCGACACTTTTGACCTATGCAGGCTAGATTATTGGCGCACTCATCGTTGTTGGAGCACTCGGGTCGGCAATTGGGCGGTGTGCCCTGGAACTCGGGTAAGCAAGTGCAACGGGCCTTGCCCTGATCATTGGTGCACTGAGAGTTCGATCCACAAGGCGATGGATAGCAGGGATCTTGTGCTGCCTCCGGTCTGTGTTCAATCACGATGCGATTGCACAAGCGGTAGGCATTGCCCGTAAATCCAGGGATACACTCGCAGTGGGCACGATGCTGCACCGCTTGACAGATGGCATTGAGTCCACATTGTCCCGGACAGGGATCCACACACTTGTTGTTGATGCACGCATGCAGTTGGGAACAGTCCGAGCTGGAGTAGCACTCCAAGCGGCAGTTGGGCGGTTGTCCGAGGTATCCAGTGACACATGTGCAGACGGCGTTTCCATTGCGCTCAATGCACTGCGAGTTGGCGCCACACGGCGATGGCTGGCAGGGATTGATGGGCAATACATCCCGCATTGGTGTGCAGGAGACGAAGGCGTTGCCAGTCATCCGCTCTGGACAACGGCACATGGCAATGTGATTGATGGCATCGCAGAGAGCATTCTGGGCACAAGTGCCTGGACAAGGATCCACACACTTATTGCGCACACAGGCACGATCTCTGGGACACTCGGAGTTCAGCACACACTCGGGACGACAGCCGACATAAGGATCGCCCTGATATTCGGGCAGGCAGGAGCACTGGCCATTGCGGCACAGCGCATTGACGCCACAAGGCGACGGATTGCAAGGATCATCGGGTGCTGTAAAATAACATAAGGGCGGACCTTGTTAGAAAAGAGAGAACGAAGTGAGGAGAGAGAGGGGGAGCATACTCGGTGGTGCAGGCGGTGGTGTCGGTGGTAAGCGACGGCAACTGGTGAAGGGATCACCAGTATGTCCGGCAGGACACGAACAACTTGGCGTATGGTTGATGACATTGCATTGAGCTGCAAAGCCGCAAGAGCCAGGACAAGGATCCCGACATTTCTCATTGATACAGGCCAAATTGCTGGCACACTCCGCATTGATGGTGCATTCGGGTCGACAGTTGGGTGCGGCGCCAATATAGTTGGGTAGACAGCTGCAGCTGGCGCCTCCATTGACCTCCCGACACTGGGAGTTTGGTCCGCATGGTGAGGGCACACATGGCATGGTGGGGACGGGTGGTTCTTGCTGTTTGGGTGGTGCTGGCGGTGGCAGTGGCAGGCAACGAATGAAAGCATCTCCTGTAGTTCCAGGCTGGCAGGAGCAGAGTGGACTATGATTGCGCACATGACACTGCGCATTGAGTCCACACGCTCCTGGACAGGGATCTTGACACTTTTGCTTGATACAGGCCTTATCCGCAGGACATTCGGCACTGATAACGCACTCGGGACGACAGGCGGGTGGCGTGCCTATAAACTCCGGCAGACAGCTACAAATGGCCTGTCCCTGAGATTCGCGACACTGAGCGTTGGCGCCACAGGGCGATGGCTCGCAGGGATTCACATAAACAGGGGGCGTAGCTGGAGGTTGGGAGAACGTTTGGGATTAGACTTTGTATTTTAAAATTTGCGGGCAGAAAGCGAAGCGTTTTTCTTTGTTTTTTAAGCGAAAGCGAATTCGTTATAAAGCAGCTCTACTGTAAATACGTTACGTCTAGCAATTGTCACAAGAAAATCTCTTATTAATGAATGTGTTTTAGCGTTGTGTTTGGTGGTGCGGTGGTTACACGAGTAAAGAGGCGAGACTGACGGCAGGGACAAGGCTTACATTTGAGAACTGCATTGTTGTCGATTCGAGAGAAAGAGAAGGTCGAGCGAATAGAGTGATGGATAGATTACCACAGGGGTATTACTTGAGTATGGATGTGGTTTAAATAGTTGTTGTTGTTGTTGTTTGGTGGTGCGGAGGTTACACGATTGTATAAAGGGACAAGGCTTAAAATTAAGTACTGCATTATTGTCGATTCGAGAGAGAGACAGAGACAGAGCGAGAGCGAATGGGCAATAGAGAGCGAGAGAGTTTTACTTTTTATTTAGTGGCGGAGCAGATTACGAGGTTTGAGATTACGAGATTGTATCTTTGTCTTACGTTCTTGCTGCACAATGCGGCAGCTGTGATAGGGATTGCCCACATGATGGGGCAGGCATTCACAGATGGGACTGTGATTGATAGCCTGACAATGGGCATTGATGCCACAGACACCAGGACAGGGATCTTGACACTTCTCCCGCACGCAGGCCCGATCGCTGCTGCAGTCCGAGTTTAGGGTGCATTCTGGTCTACAGATCTCATAGGGATTGCCATAGTAGTCCGGCAGGCATTGACAGACGCTTAACTCACGGTGGGGCAAGCAAATTGCATTGCCACCACATGGGTTGGGCTGACATGGCACCACAGGTGGTGGTTTGGGTGCAACGCACGCACTTAGGGCATCACCCACCAAACCCACTGGGCAATAACAGAGTGGACTGTGACCCACGACGCGACAGAGCGCCTGCTGACCACAACTGCCGGGACAGGGATCCACACACTTGCGGCTCAGACAGGCTTTGTCGCTGGCACAGTCGGCGCTGCTCACACACTCGGGTCGACAGTGCGGAGGCGTGCCTATGAAATCTCTGAGACAGGAGCAGCGGGCACCCTGCGCGGTTGGCTCACACTCTGAGTGGGAACCGCAGGGTGAGGGCTGACAGGGATTCACTTCTATGGGATCTCTGGCTGGTGGTGCTACAACTGAAAGAATTTCGTTAGAGTTTGCGATTTGCAGTGGCTTCAAGTGTCATTACCTATAGTTTGACAGGCTAACAATGGGTTGCCCGTCAAGGATGGAGGGCACAAGCAGATGGGACTGTGGTTTTGGGCGTGACACATGGCGCGCCAACCACAGGCACCTGGACAGGGATCGCGACATCTGAGATTCAGGCAATATTTGTCAAGGGGACAATCCGAGTTGCTGCTGCACTCCGGACGACAGGAAGGAGGCGTACCCAGGTAGCCAGGCAGACAGTAGCAAATAGCTTGCTCCTGATGCGGACGGCACTGGGCATTGGGTCCGCAAGGCGAGGGCTGGCAGGGATTAATGGGTTTGCGTGGGGGCACGACAGCAGGGAGCGTTGTGGGTATAGTAGGTGCACTTGTTGTCGTCGTTCTTGTGATCGGTGGTTCAGGTGTGGCTGTGGGTTTGGGAATGGGAATGGGATCACAGCGAGCAAAGGCATCTCCTTGCATTTGAGTCGGACACGAACAGCTGGCAATATGATTGTAGACATGACAAAGAGCGTTTAGTCCACAGGTTCCTGGACAGGGATCCTCACACTTTTGTCTCCTACAAGCCTTATCCTTAGCACAATCCGTATTAAGCACGCATTCCGGACGACAGCCAACGTAGGGATTTCCATGATATTCAGCAAGACAACTGCAGATACCCTTGTTGCAAACGGCATTCGCTCCACAAGGCGAAGGATAACACGGATCCTTTGGAGTTGGATCACGCTGCACAACTGCTGGAGGAGTCCTTTGACAAGAAATGAAAGGATCTCCCGTGTGACCCGGAGCACAGAAGCAATTGGGCACATGATTGTGTACACGACAAAGGGCATTGTATGCACATGACCCTGCACAAGGATCGCGACACTTTTCATTCACACACGCCAAGTGGGCAGGACAATCGGAGTTCACTATGCATTCCGGACGACAATTTGGTGGCGTTCCACTATAATTGGGCAGGCAAATACAGGCCGCGACTCCGAAGCGATTGTGACATTGAGAGTAAGGGCCACACGGCGAAGGGTAACAGGGATTATTTTCCAGACTGGGAGTAGCCACATCATAGACCGGATGATGGGGCGTCGGTGTAGGTGTTGATTCTCCCACTGATGGAATGTTGATAACTCCTGGCGTGGGCTGTGACTGAGGATACTTCACTGGCTGGTTCACATCGTAGATTGGAGGTTGGGAAGATGGATACAACGGATGGGGTGCCGAAGGAATGTTTATGACTCCTGGTTGTTGTGGTGTGGGTCGTGGTGTTGGGTGGTCCACATTGATTGGAGTTTGAGGAGAAGGATAGTTTGGCTCTGGTACCGATGGAATATTGATTACACCAGGCTGTGGTGCTGGTGTTGAAGTCGTCTGATAAGTTGGATTGTATAGCGGAGGTTGCGATGAAGGAGGCACAGGCTGTGGATATGATGGAATGTTCACAACGCTTGGTTTATATGTTGGCTGTGGCGTTGGGTTGTTCACATCGTACAATGGAGGTTGAGGCGATGGGTAAGACGGTTGCGGTATCGATGGAATATTGATAACTCCAGGTTGTGGTACAGGTGTTGAAGTATACGGTGGGGATGAAATGTAAAGTGGAGGTTGTGGTGACGGATACGACGGTTGTGGTGCTGATGAAATGTTTATAATTCCTGGTTTTTCGGGTGTTGGTTTTGGTGTAGGGTAGCTCACATCGTATATCGGGGGTTGAGGAGACGGATACGTTGGTTGTGGCACGGAAGGAATATTGACCACACCTGGTTTCTGAGAAGGTTGCGGTGATGTTGGGTAGTTCACATCGTAGATCGGAGGTTGAGGTATAGGGTAAGACGGTTGCGGTATCGATGGAATATTGATAACTCCAGGTTGTGGTACGGTTGTTGAAGTATACGGTGGGGATGAAATATAAAGTGGAGGTTGTGGTGAAGGATACGACGGTTGTGGTGCTGATGAAATGTTTATAATTCCTGGTTTTTCGGGTGTTGGTTTTGGTGTAGGGTAGTTCACATCGTAGATCGGAGGCTGAGGTATAGGGTAAGACGGTTGCGGTTCCGATGGTATATTAATGACTCCTGGCTGTGGTGCAGGTGTCATTGTTGCCGGGGGAGATGGAATATACAGCGGTGGTTGTGGTGTATGAGACGCAGGGTGTGGATGTGATGGAATGTTGATCACTCCAGGATGTTGGGGTGTTGGCTGTGTTGTAGGGTAATTAACGTCATAGATCGGTGGTTGTGGGGATGGATATGTGGGCTGAGGTATCGATGGTACATTGATTACACCTGGCTGTGGAGCAGGTGTTGAACTAGGCGGTGTTGCCACATATACAGGAGGTTGTGGTGCCGGGTAAGTTGGACGTGGTAGAGATGGAATGTTTATAACTCCAGGTATTTGTGGTGGTGGCGGATAGTACACATCGTAAATTGCTGGACGGGGTGGCTGAGGTATTGGCTGTGGTTGTGGCTCAGAGGGAATGTAAATAACACCTGGTACAGGTGGTTGTGTCGGATGTGTAGGCTGGTTGACATCGTAAATTGGAGTTTGAGGTGTTGGATACGATGGTTCAGGTATCGATGGTATATTAATTACACCTGGCTGTGGTGCAGGCATCGTGGTCCCTGGAGACGGTATAAATATGGGCGGTTGTGATGCAGGAGGTTGCGGCTGGGGTGCTGACGGAATATTTATAACTCCAGGCTGTGGAGGTGTTGGCTGTGGTGCTGGGTAAGTTACATCATATACCGGCGACTGAGGTATTGGATACGACGGTTGTGGCGCTGAGGGTATGTTAATAACTCCAGGCTGTGGAGCAGGAGTCGGAGTTGCTGGAGGAGATGGAATGTATAGTGGAGGTAGAGCTGCAGGAGGTTGCGGTTGTGATACTGAGGGAATGTTGATAACTCCTGGCTGTTGTGGTATTGGTTGTGGTGTTGGATAATTGACATCATTGATCGGTGGTTTAGGTGATGGATACGACGGCTGTGGAATCGAAGGAATATTCACCACACCTGGTTGTTGTGGTGTGGGATAACTGGGCTGTGGTGCTGATGGTATATGGATAACTCCTGGTATTGGTGCAGGTGTCGTGGGATTTGGCGATGCGATAAAGACAGGGGCCTTTGATGTGGGTTGAACCGGCTGAGGCATTGAGGGAATATTGATAACTTCCGGTATCGGCTGTGGTTGTGGCTGCTGTGCGGGGTAGTGAACATCATAGTACGGTGGTTGTGCATTTGGTGGCGTTGGTTGTGATTCCGACGGAATATTTATGACACCCGGCTTAAGTTGAGGTGTGTTTGGAGTGGGGTATGTCGTATATACTGAGGGTTGGTACGTGGGAGGAATGGCTTGTGGCTCAGAGGGAATGTAAACCACGCCGGGTATGGCAACCGGATAGGGTGGTGCTGGTGTGTCGTATATGGGAGGGCGAACATTTGTAGGAGCTGCATAAGCCGAAGAAATATTATTAAATGGAATCTGACAATCGAATGTCGTATCACAGGGAATCTTACGTCTGGGATTCTCGTAGCATCGGGTGAAGGGGTTGCCAGTGTGCGAGGGCCCGCAATAACAAATGGGATTGTGGAAATGGACGCGACATTCAGCATTGATACCGCAAGCTCCTGGACAGGGATCGATGCATCTGTGCTGAACGCAGGCCTTGTCGAAGGCGCACTCGGAGTTCAGGGTGCATTCGGGTCGACAATAAGGTGGACTGCCATAGAATTCGGGAAGACAAGAGCAGATGGCCTGCTCATTTCTTTCGCGGCACTGTGCATTGGCACCACAAGGACTTGGTTCACAGGGATTAATGTGAATTATGGGTGCTGGGTCAGAGAAAGTCGGAGAATGATTACAAATGAATGAAGAATTCCTCGAGAGTGGTTGCTTACATTGCTGCACCACTGGCTGTTGTCGAGCACAGTGGATCAGAGGGTTGCCCGCGTATCCGCTATAACAGTTGCAATGTGGTAGATGATCAACCACACGGCATTGTGCATTGAGCCCGCATGTGCCGGGACAAGGATCGCGACACTTCTGCTGCACACACGCCCTGTGCGAGGGACAGTCGCTGTTAAGGATGCATTCAGGACGACAAGCCTCATAGGGGTTGCCATAATAATCAGGTAGACAGCTGCAGGAGCCTATGCCGTGGTGCTGACTGCAAATAGCATTGGCACCACAAGGGTTGGGCTCGCAAGGGTTTAACGGCGGCTGCTCAAACTGCGGTGTCTGTATGGCAGATACTCTCGGTGGGGGTGTAGGTGTTGGAGCTGGTGGTGGCGGTAACTGACAGGCGGTAAACGGATTGCCAATCAGACCAGGTGCACACACACAGTTCGGTTGGTGATTGCTGGTGCGACAGATCGCATTGAAACCACAGAGACCAGGACAAGGATCTCGGCACTTGCGATTAATGCAGGCGCGATCGCTGGGACAGTCACTATTGGAGATGCACTCGGGCCGGCAGTAAGGAGGCACACCGACGTGCTCCAACTCACAGCGACAGGTGGCCACGCCCCGCTCACTGCTGCACTGAGAGTGGGGACCGCAGGGCGTGGGCAGGCAAGGATCAAGTGGTTCGTGCTGTACAGGAATTACAGGCGCAGTCGGAGTAGGAGCTGGAGGCAGAGCTTCAATTGGAGTTGGTCGGATATGTTGACATTGTGTGTAGGGGCTGCCTGTGTAGCCGGTGGGACAGACACACTGTGGCCTATGGTTGACCACATGACAGACTGCCTGATGACCGCAGACGCCAGGACAAGGATCACGACAATGTTGATTGAGGCAAGCCAAGCTTAGAGGACACTCTGAATCGGTGGTACACTCGGGTCTACAGGTGGGTGGACTTCCATAGTAGCCGGGCAAGCAGCTACAGATCGCCTGATCGCCTGCAGCTCGACAATGAGCATTGCTGCCACAGGGTGACGGTTGGCAAGGCTGTAGTGGTGATCGTGGTGGTGCCACAGCTTGTGGTGTGTGCTGACAGAGCACAAATGGATTACCCTGCATACCAGCCGGGCAATGACACATGGCCACATGATTGTGCACCTCGCATATAGCAGAGTAACCGCAAGTGCCAGGACAAGGATCGATACAGCGATTGCGTACACAAGATTTGTCTCGGGGGCACTCTGTGCTGAGTACACACTCGGGACGACAGCCAGCATAGGGATCGCCTTGATACAGTGGCAGGCAACTGCAGATGCCACCTGCGCACCGGGCATTTGAGCCACAAGGAGACGGCTGGCAGGGATCATCCGCAATCGGAGTGGGAGGCGGTGCTATTGGTGCTGGGTAACAACGATGGAATGGATCACCCAGATAACCACTAGGGCATGAGCAACTTGGCACATGATTAAGTACATTACATTGTGCAGATAGACCACAGGCTCCTGGACATGGATCTGTGCACTTCTCATTAATGCAGGCACGTTGACCTGGACAATCTGAGTTAAGGGTGCACTCCGGTTGGCAATGCGGTGGCGAGCCATAATACTCGGACAGACAACTGCAGATGGCCTGACCGTTGGCCACCCGACACTGGGCGTATGATCCACAGGGTGATGGCACGCAGGGATCGTGGTAGGGTTCACGTTGTGGCAGAGGAGCCGGTATAGGTTGACAACGCACGAGGGCGTCGCCAGTGAAACCGGGCAGGCAGGAGCAATAGGCTCGATGGTGCAGTGGCTGGCAGATGGCATTGTAGCCACAAGCGCCGGGACAGGGATCGTGACACTTGAGATTGATGCAGGCCTTATCGTGGGGACACTCGGGATTGGTGGTGCATTCGGGTCGACAAGATGGTGGAGTACCAAAGTAATCGGGCAGGCAGCTGCAAACCGCTTGGCCCTGCTGATCCTTGCACTGAGCATTAGGACCGCAGGGTGAGGGCTCACAGGGATTATGGTAGATCATTGGGACGGCTGTAGAAAACGGGATACAAAAGGGTGGTGCAAGTAATGCATAATACGGTGGGTTAGTGCAAGTCTTATTTGATGTCTGAGGAGTTTGCTTACGTTCCGCCTGACGCGGCTGACAGTGGCGATAAGGATCACCATTGTAGCCAGGATAACATCTGCAGATGGGTACATGGTTAACCACTTGACACTGGGCATTGGCGGCACAGCTGCCGGGACAAGGGTCGCGGCAATGTTGATTAAGGCACGCCAAGTGGCTGGAACAGTCAGAATTGAGGACACACTCGGGTCGGCAGCCCTCATAGGGATTGCCATAATACTCGGGCAGGCACTGGCAGGAACCGACTCCTGCCAGTTGCCGGCAGACGGCGTTGCTACCACAAGGGCTTGGCACGCAAGGATTTAGCTGATCTCGCTCTAGTGCTGGACGCGGATAGCAACGCGTAAAAGGATCTCCAATATAATCCGCAATGCAGAGACACGAGGGCACATGGCTGACCACCTGACAGGTGGCTGCCTGGCCGCATACGCCGGGACATGGATCGCGACACTTTTGCTGTATGCAGGCCAATTGATTGGCACATTCCGCGGACGTCACACACTCTGGTCGACAGTGCGGTGGGGCTCCGATGTAGCTGTCCAAGCATTTGCACTGCGCCAGGAGTCCATCCGGCGAAGGCGTGCACTGGGCGTTGGCCCCGCAAGGCGATGGCTGGCAAGGATTAACTGGCTCGTTTTGGATGAGTGGAGGCGGTGGCAGACGCTGGCAAAGGGCAAAGGCGTTGCCCGTGTATCCGGTTGGGCAGCTGCAATGGGGCGTGTGTCGGATGACCTGGCAGACTGCCTGTTGTCCACAGGCGCCCGGACATGGATCGCGACAGTGTTGATTCAGGCAGGCCAAATGCGGTGCACAGTCCGAGTTGATGGTACACTCTGGTCGGCATTGAGGAGGTGTGCCAAAGTACCCCGGAAGGCAGGAACACACAGCCTGTTCGTTGGCCACACGACATTGGGCGTTGCTGCCACAAGGTGACGGTTGACAGGGATTAACGGGTAACACTGGATCAGCTAAACGGGGGATGGCATGGTTATTAATAAATCCTGAAGTACTCGAGAAAAACCTACGTTGAGCTAGAGCACACTGGACGAATGCGTTGCCGGAGGTGCCAGGTGGACAGTGGCACATGGGAACATGCTGACGCACCTCGCAGATGGCGCCTACACCACAGGCACCTGGACAGGGATCAACACATTTGCTGCGCTGGCAGGCTCTATCCCGGGCACAGTCTGTGTTTAGTACACACTCTGGACGACAGCCCACATAGGGATTGCCATGGAAATCGGGCAGACAAGTGCATTGTCCATTGCTGCAGATGGCATTGGAGCCGCAGGGCGACGGGTTGCAGGCATCATGTGGAGCGGGTGGATCACGAGATGGAGGTATTGGAGCACAGCTATCGAAGGGATTACCCTGATAGCCCACTGGACAACTGCAAATGGGCGTATGATTGATGACGCTACACTGCGCAGAGAAGCCACAAGAGCCGGGACAAGGATCACGGCACTTTTCATTCAAGCAGGCCAAATGGGAGGCGCAATCAGAATTGATGACGCACTCGGGCTGACAGTTTGGTGGTGCGCCATAGTAGCCTGGCCGACAAGTGCAAACAGCTTGACCATTCTGAGCGTGGCACTGTCCATAGGTGCCACAAGGCGAGGGAACGCAAGGATCGCGATAAGTGTCCTTGGGATAGTCGTAGCTGATGGCGGGAGCTGTAAGGTTATCGGAATAAGGAGGGGCTGCAACCAAGAGGGGAAAACTTAGGATCTTACGTATGGTGCGACAATCACTGAAGGCATCACCCGTATAGCCGGGCAAACAGCTACAGTGGGGACTGTGGTTGATGGTGCGACATGCAGCATTGCGGCCACAGAGACCTGGGCAGGGATCGACGCAGTGATGATTGCTGCAGGCCTTATTGAGAGCACACTCCGATGAAATTGTGCACTCCGGGCGACAGGCCGGTGGAGAACCTACAAACTCAGGCAGGCAGCTGCAGACAGCCTGTTGATTCGTTTCGCGACACTGAGAATTGGGCCCACAAGGTGAGGGCTGGCAGGGATGCAGTGGCACAGGATCATGCAGAGCTATTGATGAAGATGTCGTATAAATCTCTGAGCTTTGAGTGTTACCGGGAATTGTATTCTTACGTTCGCGTAGGACACTGCAGTAGCTGTAGGGATTTCCCTCGTAACCACTGAGGCAACTACATTGAGGTAGATGATCACGGACATGACACACAGCATTGGTTCCGCAAGCTCCCGAGCAAGGATCACGACAGTGTTGATTGAAACACGCCAAGTGACTTGGACAATCCGAATTGAGGACGCACTCGGGACGACATCCCTCGTAGGGATTACCAAAGAAGTCGGGCAGACAGCGACAGGCGCCAGCCCCATTCTGCTCACTGCAAAGGGCATTGGAGCCGCATGGACTAGGTACGCAAGGAGACACGGGCTCACCAACATCTCTGACCACATCGCAGCTGACGAAGGGGTTGCCACTGTGACCGCTGGAGCAGACGCACATCGGAGTATGATTGATCACATAGCACTCTGCATTTGAGCCACAGACTCCTGGGCAGGGATCACGGCATTTCTGATTCAGGCAGGCGAGATTGGTGGGGCAATCAGCACTGCTGACGCACTCGGGTCGACAATTGGGTGGGGTGCCTATAAAGTCCGGCAGGCAACTGCATTGAGCATTGTTGCCCACATCTCGACATTCCGAGTTGGCACCACAAGGCGATGGCTGGCAAGGATCAATTACATCCTGAATTGGTGGTGGCGGTGGTTGCGGATGGCAGGCAACGAAAGGATTTCCTGTATAGGAGCCAATGCAGCGACAGATTGGACTGTGATTTAGCACCTGGCACTCGGCATTCAAGCCACAGGCACCCGGGCAGGGATCACGGCAATGTTGCTGCAGACAGGCCAGATGAAGCGGGCACTCGGCATTGCTGATGCACTCGGGACGACATGAAGGTGGCACGCCCACAAATTGAGGTAGACACGAGCAGACAGCTTGTCCATTGATCGGGCGACACTGGGCATTGGGTCCACAGAGCGAGGGCTGACAGGGATCAGCAATCACACGTGGCGGAGGTGGTGGCAATGGCACACATTGGGCAAAGGCATTGCCTGTCATCCCGGCGGGGCAGTGACACATGGCCACATGGTTGTGGACCTCACAGATTGCATTGGATCCACAGGTGCCGGGACAAGGATCAATACACTTTTGACGCACGCAGGCCAGGCTAAGAGCGCACTCTGTGCTCAATATGCACTCGGGACGACAGCCAATTGAAGGATTGCCGTGATAACCAGGCAGACAGGTGCACTGGCCATCCCGACAGATGGCATTGGCACCACATTGCACGCGCTGGCAAGGATCGGTGTCCAATAGAGGTGGCTGTGGAGTGGGTGGTGGTGCTTGACAGGATGCAAAAGGATTGCCAGTTAGACCAGGGGCACACTGACACGTCGGAGTGTGATTGACGACCAGGCACTGGGCATTGAAGCCACAAGCACCGGGGCAAGGATCACGGCAACGTTGTTGCTGGCAGGCCAAGTGGGCGGGACAGTCGGCGTTGATGCTACATTCGGGGCGACAATTGGGTGGACTTCCAAAGTAGTTGGGCTGACAGGAGCACACAGCCGTGCCCTGATTGTCGCGACACTCGGCATACTGCCCACAGGGTGAAGGAACGCAAGGATTTTGATAAACGTCCAAGGCAGGAGGTGGGGCTGTAAACAGGAGGCGGAAAGTTGAACTCCAACTCGAAGAGTGTTCTTTTAGATTCTTACGTGGCACAGGATAGCAACGGGAGAAAGCATCTCCTTGATAGCCCTGACGACAACTGCAAATGGGAGCATGATGGAAGACGCGGCACACGGCATTGGAGCCGCAGACGCCTGGACAGGGATCGCGACACTTTTGATTGATGCATGCCTTATCCTGGGCACACTCCGCATTCGTGACACACTCGGGACGGCAATTGGGTGGTGCTCCAACATATTCAGGCAAGCAAGAGCAGATGGCCTGCTCATTGAGATCCTTGCACTGCGAGTTGGGGCCACAGGGTGAGGGTTGACAGGGATTAACATATTCCTTAAGTATAGCTAAGAGACAAGACGATAGACGATATAAGGATTGTTTCTTGCAAGGATTTGCTGACTCACGTTTCTCGGGCAGCTGGCAATAGCGATAGGGATCTCCTAGGAAACCATTTAAGCAATGACAGGTGGGCAAATGGTTAAGAACTCTACAGGCTGCATTAAGACCACAGACACCTGGGCAAGGATCGCGACATTTGAGCTGTTGACAGGACTTGTCTGATGGGCAGTCGCTGTCTGAGACGCACTCAGGTCGACAGGTTTCGTAGGGATTGCCATGGTATTCAGGAAGACACTGACAGGAACCGGCATTGCCCTCTTGGCGACACAGTGCATTGGCTCCACAGGGATTAGGATAACACGGCTGCGAGGGCTCCTCCTGTTGTATCGGTGTCTGGTAACAGTTGCTGAAGGGGTCTCCAGTGTATCCAGGAGTACAATAGCACATGGCCACGTGGCTAAGCACATGGCAAATGGCGTTGGCTCCACAAGCGCCTGGACAGGGATCCACACACTTCTGTCGCACGCAGGCCTTGTCGAAACTGCACTCCGAGTTCGTCACACACTCCGGCCGGCAGTTGGGTGGTGTTCCTATATAAGTGGGCAGACAGCTACATTGTGCCTGATCTCCTACAGCGCGACATTCGGCGTAAGCACCACAAGGTGAGGGCTGACAGGGCTGCTTCTTGATTGCGACGTCACGTTGTGGTTCAAGTTGGCAACCCAGGAAGGGATTGCCGAAATGACGCGGCGGACAGCTGCAGATCGGAGCATGATTAACCACATGGCAAAGAGCATTGAAGCCGCAGGTTCCCGGACAGGGATCGATGCAATGCTGTTGTTGACACGCCAGACGTGGCAAACAATCCGAGTTGCGTGTGCATTCCGGACGACAGCTGGGTGGAGTGCCCACATAATCCTCCAGGCATGAACACACGGCGTTGTCGTTGAGCACGCGGCAACGACTGTTGGGGCCACAAGGCGAGGGAGCACATGGATTAACTGGAGGCGAGTATTGCACTAAAGGAGTTTCGCACTGAATAAAAGCATTGCCTGTCATGCCAGCAGGACAACGGCACATGGCAATATGGTTAAGGACATCACAGATGGCATTGGGAGCACAGGTTCCGGGACAAGGATCCTTACACTTGTGACGCACACAGGCGCGATTCCTTGGACAGTCGGCATTGAGGACACATTCGGGACGGCAGCTCACATAGGGATCACCTTGATACTCGGCTAGGCAGGTACATTGACCATTTTGACACTGGGCATTGGGTCCACAGGGTGAGGGATTGCAAGGATCATCATTCACAATGGGTTTGGGTTGAGCTGAAGGCAAAGACGACGAAATGGTTGAGACTTGGGGTAACTGCACGAGTGTTTGTAATGGCTTACGTGGTTCTGGCTGGCAGGCGGTAAACGGATCGCCCACATAGCCCACAGGGCATTGACAGCTCGGAACGTGATTCCTCACACTACAGAGAGCATTGTAGGCGCAGGAGCCGGGACAAGGATCCACACAGCGCTGGTTAATGCAAGCCAGGCTGGGCAGACACTCGGCACTGGTAGTGCACTCAGGTCGGCAGCTCGGTGGCGCTCCAAAGTAACCTGCCAGGCAGGTACACACGGCCTGATCATGTGATTGACGACATTGGGCATTGGCTCCACAGGGTGAGGGCTGGCAGGGATCACGAATGGGTTCGTCGAGCAGCTGTACAGGAGGTGGAGGCACGGGATAACAACGCGTGAAGGGATCTCCGGTGTAGCCCGATTGGCAGGCGCACAAAGGTGCATGATTCGTGGCATGACATAGGGCGTTGCTGCCACAAGCGCCGGGACAGGGATCGATGCACTTGTGCTGCACACACGCCTTGTCGAAGCTACATTCCGAGGAGAGCGTGCACTCGGGTCGACAGCCAGATGGCTGACCCACATACTCGGGCAGACAGGAACAGACGGCCTGTTCGTTGAGCTCCTTACACTGTGAGTTGGGGCCACAAGGTGAGGGCTGACAGGGGTTAACGTAATCGCGATTGGCTATAAAAAAAGTAGAAGGCAGTTCAGTGAAGAAGTTTCCTCCATGATTTTCCTGTTGGATCTGCTTACGTTTCTCTTCGCGTTTGCAGGAAACGTAGGGATCACCCACATAATTGTTGAGACAGTTGCAAGTGGGCAGATGATTGCGCACATAACACTCGGCGTTGTGGCCACAGCTGCCGGGGCAGGGATCACGACACTTCTGATTGATACAGGCACGATTCGCGGAGCAGTCGGAGTCGAGGATACATTCGGGGCGACAGGCATCGTAGGGATTGCCAAAGTAATCGGGCAAGCACTGGCAAGAGCCAACGCCGTTCTGTTCGCGGCACTCAGCAAAAGAGCCGCAAGGATTAGGATTGCACGGCTGTACAATCTCGGGTGGATCCCGCTGCATAGGCGAGCAAAGCACGAAGGGATCGCCAGTGTAGCCTGGTTGGCAGTAGCACATGGCGCTGTGGCTAATAACACGGCACTCGGCACCGCTGCCGCAAAGACCAGGACAGGGATCCTTGCAGCGATTGTTGATGCAAGTCAGCGATGAGGCACACTCAGAGTTGGTCAAGCACTCGGGTCTGCAGTTGGGTGGAGTTCCAAAAAAGCTCTGTAGACAGGAGCACGATGGCGTATCCCCAATGCGACGGCATTCGCTGTTGGGACCGCAGGGCGAGGGTTGACATGGATCCCTCGGGACAATATCTCGCAAGGGCTCGACTGTGGTTGAGACATCAGTTGAGTGATTTATTGTTTGGTGGTGATTGCAAAACTTACTAATGATGTGACACTGAACGAATGGGTTGCCGGTATAACCTGAGCGACAGCTACAGAAGGGACTGTGACTGACTGCCCGGCAATCCGCATAGGCACCACAGGCGCCCGGACAGGGATCGACACAACGTTGGTTCTGGCAGGCGCGACTCGGCGCACAGTCGTAGTTGGTGGTGCACTCGGGTCGACAGGAAGGTGGCACACCATAATAGTTCGGCAAACAACTGCAAATGGCTTGACCCTGACGCTCGCGGCACTCGGCATTCGCACCACACGGTGACGGTTGGCAGGGATTCTGATAGACTTCCACTAAAGGGTCAAGGGTGGCACTCAATTAGTTGCTTCAATTAGGAAAGTCCTTCGAGGGAACCTACTTTGTACAGTGCTGCAGTGAACGAAGGCATTGCCCGTCATGCCCACGGGACAGTGGCACATGGCAATGTGGCTTACAACCTCACAGATGGCGCTGGCACCACATGTACCAGGGCAGGGATCCACACACTTCTGTTGCACACAAGCACGATTGCGAGGACACTCAGAGCTGAGGACACACTCGGGACGACAAGCGACATAGGGATCACCTTGGTACTCGGCAATGCATGTGCACAGCCCTTGGCCAGAGCAGATAGCATTGCTGCCACAGGGACTGGGATTGCAGGGTTCTCGGGGCTCTTCATACGCAGGTGGTGCTACAGGAAGTGGGTGAATTGATATACTTAAATATAAAGAATTCCACACTGCAGGTTGCTTACGTGGTGCAGGCTGGCAAGCCACAAAGGCATCGCCCACAAAGCCATGTAGACAGACACAGTTGGGCGTGTGGTTGACCACACGGCATTCTGTGTGCTGACCACACGCGCCGGCGCAAGGATCGCGACATTTCTCATTGATACAAGATAAATGGGTGGGGCAATCGGCATTGATAGTACACTCGGGCCGACAATGCGGTGGAACACCATAGTAATTCGACTGACAGGCACAAACGGCCTGATCCTGTTGATTGTGACAGGTGGCATAGAGACCACAGGGTGAGGGTACGCAGGGATCTCGATAGGGCGCCACATCCCTTAGTGGTGGTGGTGGTGCTAATGTGTGACGTCAATAGGGTCAGTTTTTATACAATGGTTGGGTCACTTATGTTGCTTACGTGTTGGTCGATGCAGACAGCGCACGAAGGGATCACCGATCATATTCGGGGGACACATGCAAAGAGGACTGTGGTTGCGCACCTGACAAATCGCACCTTGGCCGCAGACACCCGGACATGGATCAACGCACTTGCGATTGATGCAGGCCCTGGCGGTGGGGCATTCAGAGCTAGATGTACACTCGGGTCGACAGTTGGGTGGTACACCCATAAAGTCGGGTAGACAGGAGCATACGCCTTGTCCCTGCACCTCCCGACACTGGGCATTGGAGCCGCAGGGCGAGGGCGAACAGGGATTCACATAATCGTGGACAATTGCTAGGGTTAGGATTAGATAATACACTCCGAATTAGTAACTACTTCAAGTCTACAAAACGGGTTAGACGACTCTACTAATGACAAATGGAACTAGCTTACGTGCTGCAGGCTGGTTACAGTATCTATAAGGATCTCCTACATATCCCGCGAAGCAGGAACACATCGGCGTATGGTTGACGACATTGCACTCGGCATTCTGTCCACAGCTGCCGGGACAGGGATCGCGACACTTCTGCTGCTGGCATGCTCGATTTGATGGGCAGTCCGAATTCAAGACGCACTCCGGTCGGCAACCTTCATAGGGATTACCAAAGTATTCTGGCAAGCATTGACAGGCTCCAGCTCCATTACGCTGTATGCATTCAGCATTTGATCCGCATGGTGAAGGCTGGCATGGATTGATGATTTCAACATCACGCTCAATGGGCTGACATTGTGTAAAGGGATCCCCAGTCAGTCCAGCGCTGCAAACGCACATAGCTGTATGGGAAACGACGCGACATATAGCATTGGCCCCACACAGCCCTGGGCACGGATCGCGACACTTCTGATTGATGCACGCTAGGTTAGAGGGACACTCGGAGTTCGCAACGCACTCCGGTTTGCAATACGGTGGGGAGCCCACAAAGTCCGGCAGACAAGTGCAGGAGGCGGTTTCTCCTGTAGCGCGGCATTCGGCATTGGCACCACACGGCGATGGACGACAGGGATCCTGGGATACTTTGTCAAGTTGTGGTGGCTCAATGATCTGCTGGCAACCAACGAAGGGGTTGCCCGTGTAGTGGGGCAGGCAGGTGCAGAAGGGATTATGATTAACTACGCTGCACTGGGCACTGCGACCGCAGGTACCAGGGCAGGGATCAATACACTTCTGGTTCACACAGGCCAGACGGGCAGAGCATTCAGAGTTGCTAGTGCACTCTGGTCGACACAGCGGAGGTGTGCCCAGGTAACCAGGCACACAGGAGCACACAGCTTGTTGGTTCGCCTCACGGCATTGCGAATTAGGTCCGCAGGGTGAAGGTTGACAAGGTTGTACCACAACGGGTGCTGTAATTTGATTGGGTTTTGTTGGAGCAGTTGTTTCAAGTGGTTCTAGTCTGTCATATTTACGTGGTATGGGTTGACATTGTACGAACGCATTGCCGGCGAATCCTTCGGGACATGTGCACATTGGCACGTGATTGATAACATTGCAGATGGCATTGGGAGCACATGTGCCTGGACAGGGGTCGAAGCACTTATGACGCGCGCAGGCACGATCACGGGGACAGTCCATGCTAGTCAGACACTCGGGACGACAGCCGCTGTAGGGATCACCCTGATATTCGGGCAGACAACTGCAAGTGCCCGCATTGCACACGGCATTGGATCCGCAAGGCGATGGATTGCAAGGATCATCAGCTTCCACAGCTACAGAGTGAAGTAGGGAATTGTAGGGCATTGCTAATAATTGTAATGGGTTAACTCGCTGTGGTTTCTTACGTTTCGGTGGTGGTTCAGGTTGACAGTGACTAAATGGATCACCAGTATAACCCGCTGGACAAGTGCAGCTGGGCGTGTGATTGAGTACATTGCAAATGGCACCAAAGCCGCAGGAGCCGGGACAAGGATCGCGACACTTTTCATTGATGCACGCCTGACTGCTGGGGCAATCCGAGCTGATGCGACATTCTGGACGGCAATTAGGAGGCACGCCTAGATATCCAGAGAGGCAAGAACACGATGGTGCCTCACCCTGTGGTCGGCACTCGGCGTAGCTACCACAAGGCGAGGGCACACAAGGATCTATCGGTTGCTTTTGCACAATGACTGCAGGTGGCGCCGCTGTTGACAGTCGGAAATTGTTAGAAGACGCCTAGACAAAAGGTACTGACATGTGAGTTCACTTACGGGGTATGGGCAGGCAGCGATAGAAAGCATCGCCCGTAAAGCCGGCACGACATGAACAAATGGGACTGTGGTTAAGAACACGGCAAAGAGCCTGATCACCACAGGTGCCTGGGCAGGGATCGATACACTTCTTAGCCACACAGGCCTTATCTGCTGAGCACTCTGAAGAAATAGTACACTCCGGCCGACAGGCTGGCGGTGCTCCAACATATTCGGGCTGACATGAACAGACAGCTTGTTCGTTGATCTCCTTGCATTGTGAGTTGGGGCCGCATGGTGAGGGCTGACAGGGATTCACATACTCCTTGATGGCTATAATGGAAGGCATAATATTGAACTTCGGTTTCATCGAAGCGAACTTCAATTCTTACGTTCGCGTTCCTGTTGACACGCGCGGTATGGGTCACCACTATATCCGTTTAAGCAACTACAGCTGGGCACATGATTCAGGACATTGCAGATGGCATTCACACCACAGGTGCCGGGACAAGGATCCTGACACTTTTGCTGCTGACAGGCCCGATTTGAGGGGCAATCGGAGTCGAGAACACACTCAGGTCGGCAACCCTCGTATGGATTGCCAAAGTAGCCCACTAGACACTGGCAAGAGCCCGCATCCTGACGTGATGTGCAACGTGCATTCACCCCACATGGACTGGGATTACAGGGGTCTAGTTGATCCAATGGTTGGACTCTCTTCTCCACGCACTGCACGAAGGGATCACCCTCCATTCCCTCAGGGCAGTAACAGCTCGGCGTATGAGAAAGCACACGGCACAGAGCTGACTGACCGCAGAGTCCAGGACATGGATCTCGGCACTTCTGTTGAATGCAGGCTTGTTGCGTTGGACATTCCGAGCTGGTCACACATTCCGGTCGACAGTTGGGTGGGATGCCGCTGTAGTTAGGTAGGCATGTACAGGAGGGTGTCTCGTTGATCTCACGACATTCAGCGTATGGTCCACAGGGTGAGGGTTGGCAAGCCTGGCGAGGTGGTGGAGTCGGTGGCTCGATGATCGGCTGACAACTGACGAAGGGATTGCCCGTATGGCGATCCAAGCAACGACAAAATGGACTGTGGTTAGTCACGTGGCACTGGGCATTGCGACCGCAGACACCAGGACAGGGATCACCGCACTTTTGATTGAGACAGGCCATATTCAACGGACACTCGGAGTTGGAAGTGCACTCGGGACGACAGAAGGGCGGGCTGCCAATGAATGGGGTGATGCAGGAACAGATGGCCTGTTGATTGGCAACGCGACACTGTGAGTTGGGACCACAGGGCGAAGGCTGACAGGGATTCTGCTCGACGTCGCGTTCTGTGAATGGTCGAAAAATGTAGGAGTGGGAAGAAGGAGAACCCGACGACAGATGCTTACGTGGTACTGGACTACACTGAACAAATGCGTTGCCTTGCATCCCCTGGGGACAGCGGCAGTTGGGAATATGGTTTAGCACCTCGCAGATAGCGTTGGAGGCACAAGTGCCTGGACACGGATCCACACACTTGTGACGCACACAAGCGCGATTACGGGTACAGTCTGTGTGCAAGACGCACTCCGGTCGACAGCCGACGAATGGATCTCCTTGGTACTCGGCTATGCAAGAACATTGACCGTCGCGACAAACGGTGTTGGCTCCACATGGGGATGGATTGCAGGGATCCTGAGGTGCAGGCTGTGCTTCAACTGATAGATAGACTACGTTAAGTTCTGTTCTCAGTTTGGGACAAGGAGAGTTCTTACTTCTTGGTGGGGGTTCGGGATTGCAAACGATGAACGGATCTCCAATGTAACCCACCAGGCAACTGCAAATGGGCGTGTGATTTATCACATTACATTGTGTGTTGAGGCCACAGGAGCCGGGACAAGGATCGCGACACTTCTGACTGATGCACGCCTGATGACTGGCACACTCTGCATTGATGGAACACTCTGGACGACAGCCGGGTGGCGTGCCCAGATAATTCGGTAGGCAGGAACATGAGGGAGTACCTCCTATATCGCGACATTGTGAGTTGGCACCACAGGGAGAGGGCACGCAAGGATCGAGAGGTTCGCGTTCAACAGGAGCAACAGGTGGAGGAGGAATGCGATAGCAACGTGTGAAGGCGTCACCAGTGAAACCATTTAAACAGGTGCAGATGGGACTGTGATTGCGGACGCGGCACTCGGCCTGTTGGCCACAGACGTTGGGGCAAGGATCGACACATTTGCGATTCACACAGGCTTTATCAGCGGCGCACTCAGAGCTGGTGGTGCACTCTGGACGACAGGCAGGCGGTTGACCTATGAACTCCGCTAGACAGGAGCAAACTGCCTGTTCGTTGACCTCGCGACAGCGCGAGTTGGGTCCACAAGGCGAAGGTTGGCAAGGATTCACATAAACAGGTTCGGCTATGAAGAAATTATTTTGATAAGGATGTCCTAAGTAAATTGCTGGTGGTGTAATAGTCTTACGTGGTGCGTTCTCTATGATACGACAAGACTTATAGGGATCTCCGGAGTAGCCATTGAAACAATTACATGTGGCCAAGTGATTGATGACCTGACACTCGGCATTCTGACCACATGTGCCCGGACAGGGATCACGGCACTTTTGTTGCTGGCAAGCTCTATTTGACGGACAGTCCGAGTTAACGACACACTCAGGTCGACATCCCTCGTAGGGATTTCCAAAGTACTCTGGCAAACACTGACAGGAGCCAGCTCCTCCACGTTCTTCACACTTGGCATTAATGCCGCAGGGACTCGGGTTACAGGGCTGAAGCACTTCAATAGCAGTATCTCTGATGGGATTACACTGTGCGAAGGGATCGCCTGTGAAGCCACCGTCGCAGAGGCACATGGGCGTATGGCTGAAGACACGGCAGTTGGCATTGAGTCCACAAAGTCCAGGGCAAGGATCCACACATTTCTGATTGACGCAAGCCAAGTTAGTGGCACACTCCGAGCTGGATAAGCATTCAGGTCGACAGTTTGGTGGTGCGCCCAAGAAATTAGGCAAACAAGAACAGGATGGTGAATCACCCGAGACACGACACTCGGAGTTGGGGCCACATGGTGAGGGTTGACAGGGATTCTGAGGACGTACATCGCGTTGCGGTTCGACTGTAAAGAGCTGAAGTTGTAGCCTGAACAAATTGCTAAGATTAACGGCTGGCTTACGTAGCTGTTGACAGCGCACGAAGGGATTTCCGGACATGCCTGAAGGGCAGCTGCAGAAGGGACTGTGGTTGACCACATTACACAGGGCGTTGAAACCACAGGTGCCTGGACAGGGATCGTGACACTTCATATTCTGGCAAGCTAGATTTGCTGCGCAGTCAGAGTTGGTCACACATTCCGGACGACATTGAGGCGGACTTCCTACATAATCTGAGAGACAGGAGCAAACCGCAGTCTCTTGCACCACACGGCATTGGCTGTTGGGTCCACAAGGCGAAGGCTGGCAGGGATTCTGTGGAGTAGGTGCAGCCACAGGGCGACATTCAAAGAAGGCATTGCCCGACATCTTATCCGGACAGCGACAGATGGGCACATGGTTGTTCACCTCACAGATGGCATTTAGACCGCAGGTGCCGGGACAAGGATCAATGCACTTGTTGCGTACACAGGCACGATCATGGGCGCAGTCTGTGTTGAGCACACATTCGGGACGACAACCCACGTAGGGATCACCCTGATATTCGGCTATACAACTGCATTGACCATCCTGACACTGGGCATTGGCACCACAGGGCGAGGGATTGCAAGGATCATCCTTTACCGGGGGCGTTGTTGCTGTAAATATTTCGGAGAATAAACATCGATGGTCTAAGCTATTCCCCAGAGAACACCTACGTGCTGGAGGCTTTGGATTGCAGTTGGTAAAGGGATTACCAATGTAACCCTCGATGCAAGCACAGAGTGGAGTGTGGTTGATGACGCTACACTGAGCATTCAAACCACAAGCACCCGGACAGGGATCGCGACATCTCTGATTGATGCAGGCCTGATGACTGGGACACTCTGAGTTGATGGTGCACTCTGGACGACAGTTGGGCGCCTGGCCAATAAACGTGGCTAGACAGGAGCAGGCGGGCACGCCATTGATGTTTCGGCACTCAGAGTGTGGCCCACAGGGTGTGGGTACGCAGGGATCACGCAGTGGCTCACGTTGTTCCTCGATAGGTGGTGCTGCAGAACAGGAAGCGACAACCCGGTAAAGTAGGGGGTAAGAGCAATGGGGAATCAAATGCTTACGTGGTATGGGGAAGCACTTGGTAAAGGCATCGCCAGTGAAACCACCGATGCAACTGCAAATGGGGCTGTGGTTGCGCACACGACAAATGGCATTGCTGCCACATGTGTTTGCGACGCAGGGATCGACGCACTTCTGATTGAGGCAAGCCTTGTCAGCGGCACACTCTGAGGAGATGGTGCACTCGGGTCGGCAGGCGGGTGGTTGACCTATAAACTGTGGCAGACAGGAACAAACCGCCTGTTCGTTAACGACGCGGCATTGAGAGTTGGGTCCACAAGGCGAGGGTTGACATGGATTCGAATACTCCACAGGTGCAGCTGCAGCAAAGAAGGAGGTTAACACGGGACTTATTGGACTAAAAAGGTTGTCCTTACGTTCAGCTGGACGAGTGCAGAGGCGATAGGGGTCTCCTATGAATCCGGGCAGACAGTTGCAGGAAGGCAAATGATTGACAACCTGACAATTGGCGTTTTGGCCGCATGTGCCCGGGCAAGGATCCTGGCACTTCTGTTGCTGGCAGGCCCTATTCGATGGGCAGTCGGAGTCCAAAACGCACTCGGGTCGGCAGCCGTCATAGGGATTTCCAAAGTATTCGGGGAGACACTGGCAGGAGCCAGCTCCATCGCGTTCCCGGCAAATGGCATTCGCTCCACAGGGACTAGGATTGCAGGGAGTACGCACTTCAATGTCTCGTACGATATCCGGGCTGCACTGCACAAAGGGATCTCCGGTATAGCCCTGCTGGCATATGCACTGCACCGCATGACTGACCACGCGGCACTCGGCATTGAGGCCACAACGCCCTGGACAGGGATCCACACACTTCTGGTTGATGCAGGCCAATTGGCTGCTGCAGTCTGAGCTGGTGACGCATTCGGGTCGGCAATTGGGCGGACGTCCAATGTAGGTTTCCAGACAGGAACAGGCTGGCGCTTCACCTATGGCACGGCACTGTGAATAGGGTCCACAGGGCGAGGGACGGCAAGGATCGCTAGGCTGAACATCTCTCACGGGTTCAACTGAGAAGTTGTTCAAATTGTAAAAAACTCTATCAGGGATTACCAGGTGAATGGTTTGCTTACTTTGGAGTTGGCAACGCACGAAGGGATTACCCGTAAAACGGACGGGGCAAGTGCAAAAAGGACTATGATTGACCACGGCACAATTGGCGCCGACGCCGCAAGTTCCAGGACACGGATCGCCACAACGTTGATTAAGACACGCCTGTGTAGGCGCACACTCGGCATTCGAGGTGCACTCGGGTCGACAGGTGGGCGGTGCTCCAATGTAACTGGGCAGACAGGAGCAGACGGCTTGCTGATTAACCTCGCGACATTGAGAATTGGGACCACATGGTGATGGTTGGCAAGGATTAGTGGCAACTATTTCTGTAGAGGAATGACGCAGATTATAAGGGAGAATGCGAAAGGAACTTCACTACAACGTACTCGTTACGGGGGAGCAGCGTATAAAAGCGCTACCAGCGGTACCATCTGGACACCTGCACATGGGTATGTGATTGATGACATCGCAGATGGCGTTCTCGCCACAAGTGCCCGGGCACGGATTAAGGCATTTACTGCGCAGACAAGCCTTGTCCCGCGAACAGTCGGAGTTGAGCACACATTCCGGACGACAGCCGGCGTAGGGATCACCATGGAACTCTGGTAGACAGCTGCAGACGCCATCATTGCATTGGGCATTGGGCCCACACGGCGATGGTTGGCAACGATCAACGTATTCGTCTATAGATCATAAGCATTTAGAGCAAGGACTATGAAGATCTATCGTAGGGAGACTCACTTTGAACAGGCTCTGGTGGTGCCAGGCGACAACTGCTAAACGGATCGCCCGTATAGCCCGTGGGACAGGTACAAATGGGAGTATGATTGACTACATTACATTCGGCCGCATAGCCGCAGGAGCCGGGACAAGGATCGATACACTTCTCTCGTATGCAAGCCATGCTCGAAGAGCACTCGGCGCTGATAGTACACTCGGGTCTGCAGTTGGGGGGAGCGCCTATGTATTCCGACAAACAGGAGCAGGATGGCACGCCCTGAACATTGCGGCATTGACTGTTCAAGCCACAAGGCGTAGGCACGCAAGGATCCCGTTGAACCTGCTCGATGGCTGGTGCGGGTGCTGAGTTTAAAAGGGGGAATGATTGATTAAGGGAATTATTTCGCAGAGATTTCTCGGGGGAACGCTTACGTGGCAGGACATAGCAACGGGTGAAAGCATCGCCCGTGAAACCGCGACGACACTGACAGAGGGGACTGTGATTGCGAACACGGCACTCGGCATTGATGCCACAGGTGCCGGGACAAGGATCCTGGCAACGTTGGCTAATGCAGGCCTGATCGGTGGGACACTCGGTGCTAAGGACACACTCGGGTCGACAGTTGGGGGGCAGACCGATGTAAAGTTCGAGGCAGGAGCAGACTGCTTGACCATTGAGTTCGCGACACTGGGAATTGGGCCCACAAGGTGATGGACGACACGGTTGCGAGGGTTCGGCCTGACGTATAGCTGTAAGGGGTAACTTGTAGTTGATGCTCAGCGGCTTAGCAGAGGATTTGGTCTTACGTTGAGCAGGTTCCAAGTGACAATACCGGTAGGGATCGCCAGTGTACCCGCTGCGACAGTTGCAAGTGGGCAGATGATTGGTTACCCGGCAATCGGCATTGGTGCCACAGGTGCCGGGACAGGGATCGCGACACTTTTGCTGCTGACACGCCTTATTCGTCGGACAGTCGGAGTTGCGTACGCATTCGGGGCGGCAGGATTGATATGGATCTCCAAAGTAATCGGGGAGACATTGGCAAGCGCCGATGCCATTCCGTTCGCGGCAAACAGCATTCGATCCACAGGGATTTGGTTCACAGGGCGTGATCTGATCATTAACGATCCTTTCTAAGCTCGGTAACAACGTTACACAAAGTGAAAATTGAGAAAGAAAGAGAGTGTGGAAGAAAGAGAGTTTTTTGGCAGAGACTTTAATAACTGTTCTTTAGTTTTTTTCGTGTTTAGTACGAACCGAAGTTTTGGTGTTTAATATGCTTTTAGTTTTGCATGTTGATTAATCCAATTTGGGTTTGATTTGGCGGTGGGATTAGAGCACGGATTTTTGTGTTGTAAATCCAATTAATAAATTTAGTTCTTTTCTCACATTGTTTAGTGTTGTTAAACGCAGTGCTGTGTTTTCAGTGTCGCATTGGTAATTGCAGTGTGTGCATTTTGCAGTGTTGCAGCGTGCTCAGTGTTGAGTATATTTGTGTGCAGTGTTGCATAACGTAACAATCGCATCGTTACGTTACACATTACGTGACGTAATTAAAACAAATGGTATGTGGCGTCTCTTATAACAATCGATTTATTGCAGTTTTGTTAAGATTTTTTAATTATAATTGTTTAAATTTTTTGCACTACAGAGTTATAATAATCTAAGTATATTATCTAAGGTCTAATTAATTAATAAGCGCTGTTTAGTTTTGGTAATTGTTGACTAGTATTTGTTGTTGATTATCCTTTGTTGGCGAACCAAGCGCTATTACAACTAAGGCAGAATTTTGTTTTTGTTTTTTGGGTTGACGACGACAACAAGGCAGTACTCAATTTCGAGATTTAGGGGTTAAGGAATTCGAGTTCAGAGGTTAGGCAGAGTTCAATTGGGGGTCAAGTACGAATATTCTTATAAGTATAAAAGCATTTCACGGGTCCACAACAAGTTTGGTTTTATGTTTCGGGTCATGGGTCAAAATATTACTTCCCAAAGCGTGAACAAACAACAAAAGTAGAGTCAAGTATAAGGTTAGGTCGATTCAAGGCATTTGGTTTTTGGGTGAGGCATTTTACGTAAAAGGCGTGGCAAGTTTGCATATTGTATATTGAGGCGTTAAAAGGCATATATAAGCATTTCAAATATAATATAATTGTTGTAAAACAAATAAAAGCTAATTAAAAACTTTGACTATTGCTGCACACAAAAACTTTCAGAGCTAAACAACGATTCAGACAACTCGTACAGAATGCAGTGCTCTGAAATTTGCATTTCGCTTTAGTGTTGTAAAATAATAAAATGATTGTGTACATAACACTTTATGCAATGCATTGTGCCTGTGCGTGCAATAATCAGAATTTTTAATGTAATAATTGTGTCAAAAACTATTGAAAATAACTAATAACGCAATAGAACGAATTGCTAGTGTGTGGGTGTGTGTGATTTTGGTGTTGTTAACGGTATATGTGCAATACACAGAGCTTTGAATTACTATCAAGCATTTTCGTGATTATAAAATATTTAAAAAGACACTAAAAACATTTATAGCTTCATTCTAATGCGTTTTTTGAGGAAAGTGAAACTGAGAGATCGATTTGGGTAAATCACTTGAGATCAGGGGTAATTTGGCATTTAATTATGATAATAATAATGAAATATTTATTAAAAATATTTGTACTAAGAGTTCCGATTTTAATATAGAGTAGCCGCGAGTCAGTTTCACTTTTAAAAATGTTCCCTATCAAGGCGTAAACAAAATACGTGTTGTTCTCATTGAAGCTTTGGCTTTAATTAGGCGAGGGTGAACGAGTGGGCGTGTCTGGACGAGGTCCATTAAAGCAACCAAAACCAAGCAAGTTTACGCCTTGACCTAACTAATTAGTGCACCTCTCGGTGAGTGTGTAATAAATGAAAACGGGTTCCTACCTTGTTCTCGTTGACAGCCGGTGAATGGATCTCCTGTATAGCCCACATCGCAGGTGCAGATGGGTTGATGATTAGCCACATTGCAGCGGGCATTGAAGCCACAGGCACCGACACAAGGATCGGCGCACTTCTGACGTATGCAGGCCTTGGAGGGGGAACATTCCGGATTGATGGTACACTCGGGTCGACAGTTGGGCGGGGTACCAATGAAAGTGGCAGCACAGGAGCAGGCAGGATTACCGTTGAGCTCCTTGCACTCCGAATTGGGTCCGCATGGCGATGGCACGCAAGGATTCTCTGGCACAACAGGCGTTGGCTTGCGTTCCTCTTGATAACAGCGCGTGAACGGATCTCCTGTATAACCCGTGTTGCATGAACAAGACGGATTATGATTGATCACCTGGCAACGTGCAAATTGACCGCAGGCGCCTGGACAGGGATCGACACACTTTTTCTGGATGCAGGCCGTTTGCAGGGAACATTCGGAGCTAACAATACACTCGGGTTTGCAGGCGGGCGGGGAGCCCAGCATACCTGGTTGACAGGCACAGACGGCACCCTGGGCAGACACATGGCATAAGCTATTGGGTCCGCAGGGATTTGGCTGACATGGATCCTTGGCCACAGGTGTCTCGTGACGACAATGGACAAACGGATCTCCTGTAAAGCCTTGAGGACAACTGCAAATCGGTATGTGATTGGAGACATCGCACAGAGCGTTCTGACCACAGGTGCCAGGGCAAGGATCGACGCACTTCTTGTTCAAACAAGCCTTGTTGGGGGAGCAATCGGTGCTCAACGTGCACTCGGGACGACAGCCGGTGTAGGGATCACCCTGGTAATCTGTGAGGCAGCTGCAAATGCCATTGCGACACTCGGCATTGGCGCCACACGGTTGCAGATCGCAGGGATCCACAGAGGCAACAGGCGGTTGTGGAGTTCGCTCCTCGACAATTTCGACGCACTGGACAAACGGATCACCAGTGTAGTCGCCACGGCACGTGCAGATAGCCAGATGATTCTGTATGCGACACTCAGAGTTGATGCCGCAGGCACCTTCGCAGGGATCGCGACACTTCTCGGCAATGCAGGCACGATTCGACGAACAATCGGTGTTTACAACGCACTCGGGTCGACAGTTGGGTGGTGCACCAATGTAGTTCGCCAGGCAGGAACATGAGGCCTGCTCTCCACGTACACGGCATTCCGCGTAAAGACCGCAAGGCGACGGTTGGCAGGGATTCCTTTCCTTTATGGGATCCTTTAGGTCAGGGATAGCTGGCACTGGGTAACATCTGGCGAATGGATCGCCTGTCATCTCTAGTGGACAGCTGCAGATGGGATTGTGGTTGATCACCTCGCATTTGGCATTCGAGCCACAGATGCCGGCGCATGGATTCGCGCAACGGAACTTGTGGCACGCCTTGTTCTGCGGACACTCTGCATTCACTGTGCACTCCGGCTTGCAGTTGGGCGGCGCTCCGATAAAGGTTTCTAGGCAGGAGCAGACAGCAAGGCCGTTCGAAGCTCGACACTTGCTGTTGGCGCCACAAGGCGATGGATTGCAGGGATCAGCGATAGGTCCAGGTGTTGTAGGCTCAAAGCGACGACAGTTTGAGAAGGGATCTCCAGTATAGCCGTCGTTACAGACACAGTTGGGCACATGGTTAATAGCATAGCACTGGGCATTGGAGCCACAAATGCCGGGACAAGGATCCTGACACTTGTTGCGTATGCATGCCTTGTCCGTGGGACAATCCGAGCTGAGCACGCACTCGGGACGGCAACCCTCGTAAGGATTGCCCTGGTACTCATCAATACACTTACAGGCGGCGGCTCCGTTGCGTTCAATGCACTCGGCATTGGCACCACACGGCGATGGCTCACAGGGCTTAGGCTGTTCCACACGCTGTTGTACGCACTGGACGAAAGCGTTGCCGGCATAGCCCGGCGGACAAGAGCAGGAAACGGAGTGTCCAATGACGCGACACTCGGAGTTCGTGCCACAGGAGCCGGGGCAGGGATCGCGGCACTTGTTGTTGATGCACGCCTGTGTGGATGGGCAATCAGGATTGATGATGCACTCAACACGGCAATTGGGTGGTGCTCCAAAGAACTCGGGCAGACATTGACAGACTGGACCATTGCCATCCGCCTTGCAGATGGAGTTGGGTCCACACGGCGTTGGCACGCATGGATCGCTGGGCGGTTGCTCCTGATCGTTTTCCTTTGGCTTTATGATCTCAAAGCAACTCTTGAACGGATCACCTGTTGTGCCTGGTGGACAACCACAGATGGGACTGTGATTGATGACCTCACAACGCGCCTCGATGCCGCAAGCACCGGCACAAGGATCAACGCACTTCCGGTTCACACAAGCCTGCATAGCGGAGCATTCGCTGGAAACGACGCATTCGGGTCGACACTGAGGCGGTGCTCCAATGTAACCCTCAAGGCAGGAGCATACAGCATGATTGTTGATATCACGGCACTGACTGTTGGCGCCACACGGCGAGGGCACGCAGGCCTTGATCTCGGGCTCGGGCTCGATCGCTTTGGGACGACAGTTGGTGAAGGGATCTCCCTCGTATCCCTGTTGGCAGGAACAGACGGGAATGTGGTTGAGCACCTCACAGATGGCATTGTTACCACAGGTGCCCGGACATGGATCCACACATCTATTTCGCATACAAGCCTTGTCCCTCGAACAGTCGGCAGACAGTGTGCACTCGGGACGACATCCCTCGTAGGGATTGCCCTGATAGTTGTTCTGGCAACGGCACTCGCCACTGAAGCAATCGGCATTGGGTCCGCAAGGATCGGGGCTGCATGGATCGTTGGGTCGATCGTTGACTACTTTGACCTCTGGTAGCTTGCTGCAACGGATGAATGGATCACCAGTGAATCCTTCGATGCAGTTGCAAATGGGCAGATGGTTAAGCACATGGCATTTGGCCTCAAAGCCACAGGAGCCGGGACAAGGATCGCGACACTTCTGATTGATGCACGCCTCGGTGGGTCCACACTCCGAGTTCAAAACGCACTGAGGGCGACAGTTCGGTGGTGCGCCAATGAAGTCGGGCAGGCACGAACAGGCCGGACTGCCACCAACGATTTGACACTTGGCATTGGGCCCACAGGGCGAGGGCACACACGAAGGTACGGGTGGCTCGGGTGTGGTTACATCATGTGTAATTGCTGTGAGAGTGAAAAGAGGAATTAGTTTTAAGTCTATGCGAATATAATTCACATGGTTTACTCACGTATCTTGCTGCACTGTACGAAGGGATCACCGGTCATGCCGCGCGGGCATGTGCAAATGGGACTGTGATTCTTGGTGGTGCAGATGGCGCGCACTCCACACGTATGCAGACAAGGATCGACGCACTTGTTGTTGACACAGGCACGCTCGGAAGCACACTCTGCGCTAACCACACACTCGGGGCGGCAGTTGGGCGGTTGATTGACAAAACCGGATTGGCATGAGCAGACAGCTTGGTTGTTGATGCTGCGACAATTGCTGTTGGGTCCGCAGGGAGACGGCACACAGGGGTTTATAGGTGGTGCTGGAGTAACAGGGATGGGGCGGCAGCTGAAGAACGGATCTCCGCTGTAGCCAGCAGGGCAGTTACAGGTGGGCACATGGTTATCCACCGTACAAATGGCAAACTCTCCGCACATATTTGCACAAGGATCGATACACTTAAAGCGTACACAAGCCTGAGCCGGACTACACTCATCGTTCGTTTCGCATTCGCGACGGCAGCCACGCTGTGCATCGTAGGGATTACCATCGAAGCCCTCGTGACAGTAACAGGCTCCAGCTCCGTTGTGTTCTCGGCACTCGGCATGGGGACCGCAAGGCGAGGGCTCGCAGGGGGAGGGAGGTGGTTGTGTGGGCAGCACTGGAGCCATGAGTTGGCAGCCAAAGAGCGGATCTCCCTCGTAGCCATCGGCGCAAGAGCAGACGGCATTGTGTTGCACCACCTGGCAGATGGCATTGCTACCACATGAGCCAGGACAGGGATCGACGCAGCGTTCCTGCTGACACGACAGATGATTCTGGCACTCGTCGTTGTTGGTGCACTCGGGTCGACAGTTGGGCGGACGTCCAACGTAGTTGCTCTGGCAGGAGCAAGCAGCCTGTTGACCGATCTCACGGCAAATGGAGTTTGGTCCGCAAGGCGACGGCACACATGGATTCTCCGTGGATTTACCGACATCCTTAACACAACCTGAGATTGGATCGCCGGTCATACCGGGCACACAACTGCATATGGGATTGTGATTGACCACTTGACATTTCGCATTGTCACCGCAGGCTCCGCGGCATGGATCGGCACACTTCTGATTGATGCAGGCGCGATTCTGAGCACACTCAGAGCTGACCACGCATTCGGGCTTGCAGCTGGGCGGGGCACCAAAATATCCCTCCAGGCAGCTACAAACCGCATGGCTGTTCTGATCGTGACACTGGCTATTGGGTCCACATGGTGATGGGTGACATGGATTTTCCGGACGACGTGTAACTACTTCAATAAGAGCACACGAACGATGGGGATCTCCCGAATAACCTTCGAAGCACATACAGTTGGGAGCGTGGTTCAGAACGCGACACTCGGCGTTGATGCCGCACGCACCTGGACAAGGATCCTGGCATTTGTTGTTGGTGCAGGCACGGGATCGATCACAGTCTGCATTCTGTACACACTCCGGACGACAACCGCTGTACGGATCTCCGAAGTATTCCGGCTGACAGGCACATGAGCCAGCGCCGTTCCGTTCCCGACAGATGGCATTAGCTCCACAGGGGCTTGGATTGCAGGGATTGCGTGGCGCTTCCGTGGGGGTAACTAGATCAGGTGAAGGCAGGAAGGAAAGAAAGTAAATAAATGTTAGTCTAATGTCAAGAGTTTAGTATGCGGTTGAGTTATACTTTGTTGTATAACGGCACAGCCGGCGGAGAAGGGATCTCCGGTATAACCAGGCTCGCACTGGCAGTTCGGATTATGCTTAATGACCGTACACTGCGAGTGTAGGCCACAAGCACCGATACAAGGATTGGCACAGCGCTGGTTTACACACGCCAGGTTGGCCGGACAATCGGGACTAGTCGTGCATTCGGGTCGACAGTTGGGTGGCCTTCCGAGATAGTCGGGCAGGCAGGAGCATGCAGGTGAACCGCGTATATCGACGCATTTGGAATTGGGTCCGCAGGGTGAGGGCACGCAGGGATTACCGGTATCTTTGGGTATCGCAACATCGACTACATAGCCATTCAAAATTCCGTATAATAGTTTGAAGTAGAGTTGCATACACATACACAGTTACACATTACACAGATAAATAGGAAGATCGGATGGATAGTGTAGAGTACATAAAGTGGAAGAGAAGTACAACATTAAGGTGAAGGATATATATATATACATGCAGGAAAGAGAGAGAGAGCTTAAACCAGCTGGACAGGAATCTATATATAATTCTTTAAATATCTTTACTTAGATCAATTTCTACCCCTTTTCCTCCCCCCGTCCAACTGGCTTAGCCTACTCAGTTTGAGGACTTCTCATGCTTACATATGATACGCGTGCATCGATTGAAAGGATCTCCGGTATAGCCAGGGGCACAGGAGCATGCAGGATAATGGTTAATGACCTGGCAACGCGCCTCAACGCCGCAGGTGCCTGGACACGGGTCCACGCACTTTTGATTCTGACAGTTCAAATCTTGGGCGCAATCCGAGCTAACAACGCACTCGGGGCGACAGTTAGGAGCGGAACCAATGAAAGAGGGTTGACAGGAGCAGACGGCATGGTT
Source organism: Drosophila suboccidentalis (assembly GCA_037043435.1). Taxonomy (NCBI): domain Eukaryota; kingdom Metazoa; phylum Arthropoda; class Insecta; order Diptera; family Drosophilidae; genus Drosophila; species Drosophila suboccidentalis. The sequence goes on along the minus strand of JBAMBK010000415.1, from coordinate 685,812 downwards.
GTTAATCTCGCGGCACTGACTGTAAGGACCGCAGGGTGAAGGTACGCAAGGATTCTCATCACGCACAGCTACGATTGGGAAGGGGTAAAGGACATTCAGTTTATTTTGTGTTCGGCACCTTTTGATGAGATGAACCTACGTGGAGCGGGTAGTTGGGGTATTTCACGGCAAGCACTCGATGGATTTCCAGTGTAACCGACCAGACAGTGGCAGCTGGGCAAGTGATTGGACACGCGGCATTCTGCATTCAAGCCACAAACACCCGGACATGGGTCCACGCATTTCTGATTGATGCAGGATCTGTCGCGTGCACAGTCACTGTTGACCACGCACTCTGGACGACAGCCGCTGTACGGATCACCAAAGTATTCCCGCAGACAGGTGCAGGAGCCAGCGCCATTGCGTTCTCGGCACTCGGCATTTGGACCGCAGGGTGACGGTGAGCAGGGAGTTAAACGTTCATCGGGAGTGACAATTGCTAAGTAAAGGAATGGACGCAAGATTAGCTCGAGTCTCAAGTATCAGCGGGGGACCTATCTTACGTTGCGGATTGCAGCCGGCAAATGGATCGCCTGAGTAGCCGCTCTCGCAGTTGCAGACTGGTGAATGATTCACCACATTGCAGTAGGCATTGAAGCCGCAAGAGCCGGGACAGGGATCCTTGCAACGCTCGTTGATGCAGGCCAGATTAGCCGGACACTCGGAGTTCTGTGTGCACTCGGGACGACAATTTGGAGCACGTCCAATGTAGTTGGGCAGACAGGAGCAGACACCCGTTTCGCCAATGACGCGACACTGAGAGTTGGGACCGCAGGGACTTGGCACACAGGGATTCTCATTTGATTTGGGTGTTTCGGGCTCTTGTTGCCAGGGTGCACAGCGTACAAACGGATCGCCACTGTATCCGGCAGGGCAGGAACAGATTGGATTATGATTTGTCACCTTGCAGACGGCCTCGTTGCCGCAGGTTCCCGGACATGGGTCTACACAGCGTAAATTCACACATGCCTTGTCCTGAGCGCATTCGGAACTAACCGAGCACTCGGGACGACAGGCGGGTGGGGCACCAACATAGTTGGCAACGCACGAGCAGACCGCATGACCATTCACCTCACGGCACTGGCTATACGGACCACAAGGCGATGGTTGACATGGTTGTACAGGTGGCGCCACTAAAGGATTAGACATTGGGATTACTAAACTGTTCGGGGGAGACTCTTTGCAGCTAGGGAATACTCTACATTTTGGTATTTCGCGGCAATACTGTGATGGGTTGCCCGTAAAACCGGAAGGGCAACTACAGCTGGGTGCGTGATTAATCACATGACATTCGGCAGCGACACCGCAGACTCCTGGACAGGGATCCCGGCATTTGTTGTTAAGGCAGGCACGATTCTTCGAACAGTCGCTGTTGAGCACGCATTCCGGACGGCACTCCGTGTACGGATCACCGCTGTATTCGGGCAGACAGGTACAGGAACCGACGCCGTTGCGTTCCTTACAGAGAGCATTGGCGCCACAGGGACTCGGGTTGCAGGGTTCGGCGATTTCAGGCGGCACAATAACTACGGGAAGTGAGGGGTAAAGAGGGACGAGCTTTAGTAGGCGGACACTAAGTGTACGAGGGGGAGACACGTCTTACTTTGTGGACTACACTCTGAAAATGGATCGCCGGCATAACCATCGAGGCAACGGCAAATGGGTCTATGATTATTTACAAGGCACGTGGTCTGAATGCCGCAAGTTCCCACACAGGGATCTTGACAACGCAAATTGATGCATGCCATGTTGCCAGCACACTCAGAGTTTGAGGTGCACTCCGGTCGGCAATTTGGCGCCCTACCCACATAATGCTGCAAGCATGAGCACACAGGTTGCTCATTAGCCACCGACACACGACACTGCGAGTTGGGACCACATGGCGATGGCACACATGGATCAACGCGATCACTTACAACCGGTCGACGTTCTACATTTACCATACCAATAACACCAATGATTACAGCATGCACCACAATAAAAGCCACATAATAAGATTGTACATATAAAAGAAAGATATAGATATATATAGATATAGATAAAGATATAAAGTGTGGATGATAAAACGAGATGAAGATGAAAAACAAGGTAGAGCTGTAAAAATGATTGATGGGCCAGTCGATAACAATCTGTTGTTCTCTATCAACTCTTTTCTTATTATTTACTTTCTGCTAGCATCGCAGTTCTATCACTAGTAATTTAAGTTAAGAGAATAGCCCCATCGATATATTTTACAGCTTCCTTCGATGAGAGGGTGCAACAGTGAAAGGGTTGTGGGGTTGTTGTTGGGGTTCTTACTCTCTTCGGGTAGACAGCGTACGAAGGGATCACCAATATAGCCAGGACTGCAAGAGCAGATGGGATTGTGATTGACGACACGGCAGAGGGCATTGTTGCCGCAGGTGCCAGGGCAGGGATCTTTGCAGCGTTCGTTGATGCACGACTTATCCTGGCTGCACTCGGAACTGCTCATACATTCGGGTCGACAATTGGGAGGGGCGCCCACATAATTGGGCACACAGGAGCACACGGCATGGCCGTTCAATGCTCGACAATTGCTGTAGAGACCGCACGGTGAGGGTTGGCATGGATTTTCGGGCACAATGGGATCGGGATCTGCGACACAAAGTGTGCTATTAATATGAGGATTCTCGATGGGATTTGAGACGGTCTTACAGCGCGGAGTTTCAGGAATCAGATGACAACCAACGATGGGGTTTCCCGTGTAGCCCGGCAGGCATTCGCAGTTGGGCGCGTGATTGAATACGGCGCACTGTGCGCTGTGACCGCACATGCCTGGACAAGGGTCCACACACTTCTGGTTGACACAAGCCCGAGATTTGGGACAGTCGGAGTTGATAACACACTCGGGTCGGCACTCCACATAGGGATCCCCGTAGTACTCGGGCACACACTTGCAGGCGGCGGCGCGATTGCGTTCTTCGCAGAGGGCGTTCAGACCACAGGGGCTGGGACGACAGGGTTGTGTTGTCTCAATGGGTGCTGTGAGATTAACAGAGAGGCAACTTGAGTTGGGATTCGCTAGCTAAGGCAACAAGAGGACGTACTCTCTAGGATTTTATAGCAGCCGGTAAAAGGATCTCCCGTGTGGCCGGGCTGGCACATGCACACCGGCGCATGGGAGCTGACATGACAGATGGCGTTGTTGCCGCAGGAGCCAATGCAAGGATCGGCACAGCGGGCATTCATGCAGGCCATGCGGGCAGGACACTCCGAGTTGATGCTGCACTCGGGACGACAGGCAGGCGGACGCCCTATGTAGTTGTTGATGCAGGCACAGACGGCACCCTGACTTGACGCCTGACATTGTGAGTTGGGGCCACAGGGCGAAGGCACGCAGGGATTAACCGGTTGTATGGGATCGGGTATGGGCGTGGGCTCTATAAGCATAATAAATTGTAGTCGAGAGTGCCTAGTAAAGACCTAATGGGGACACCTACTTCTTTCAGGCACACACTGGTGGAACGGATCTCCAGTGTAACCATCGTAGCAGCTGCAGATGGGCGAGTGGTTGGTGGTGCGACAGCGCGCGTTGTAACCACAGGTGCCAGGACAGGGATCACGGCATCTCTGATTGATGCAGGCCCTGTCCGAGGGACACTCGGCACTTATCACGCACTCGGGCTTGCAGCTAGGTGGACTACCCATGTAATCTGGCAAACAAGCGCAGACGGGACGATCTCCGATGACGTGACAAGTGCTAAAGAGGCCACAAGGAGAGGGTCTGCAAGGGTCTTTGGGCAGTGGAAGGTACATATCTAAGAAAGGGCAGACAGCATTAGCAGAGGAACTACCAGTGAATTCAGGGGTCTATTTTACTTGTGGGTCTCTCCACGCAAGCGCGCAACGGATTTCCAGTGAAACCTGGCTCACAGCTACAAACGGGCTGATGATGGGCAACTCGACAGATGGCATTGAAGCCACAAGCATTGGCACAAGGATCACGGCACTTCATATTGATGCAGGCCTTAGTGCCAGGACAATCGCTATTTTGCACACATTCGGGTCGACAATTAATGTAAGGATCTCCAAAGTAATTCTGGATGCAGCTGCACGATCCCGCACCGTTGCGTTCGCGACAAATGGCATTGGCACCACATGGCGATGGATAGCATGGATCAGATGGCAAATCGGGCACCACAACTGATCATGGATATGGGCATGGAAATAGCAAGCAGGCAGATGATGCATAAGATATAGATACATAAAAAGGAAATACATGATACAAAATAGGCTTATACACTAGGCATATACATAAATATACATAATACATAATACAAATAACAGGCAAATATGTTCTAGTCGACAGTGCTCGACCAGTAGATACTCTGCACATAGAATTGAAATGCTTTCTAAACTATAAATCTATTTAGAATAATACTAGACGTTTCAAAAGTCATTGTTCCTCTATCCCATTTAAAGTCAGTCTTGTATTATATTTCTGTATTTTTCTTTTCTATCTTGATCACCCCTATTATTTTTCTTAATTTTTTAGTACCTATGTATTCCTCCATATTTTTTCTTTTGTGTGACATTCTCTTCTGACTTCGAATAAACGTATTTCTTTTCTCAGCCTTCCCTTTTCTTAAATCTCTCTTTCTCGCTGTGTCTCCTTTGCTCATATAGTACATTTCAGATCAATACCTTATACCACACGGACTGAGTTTTTAAGCCAGGTAATGTTTCCCTTTTTCTTTGATAACTGGTTAAACTTTTAATGCTTTTGAATTGACTTCAATCTGTGTGCAGGATATATTTTATTGGTAGAGTGATGATTGGATATGTACACAATACAAAAAACATGCATGAAATGAGTGATCCATAAAGCCCTTAAATCTAAACCCTTTTGAACACCACTGAAAAGAACATTCAAAATTAAGAAGGCAGTTGGGGCGCTTTGAGGAGAATCACAAAACTGTGATCGAGCGCTTGGAAGTGATAGCAAATAGTTCAAAATGGGGTACTCACTTTCAATCATATTGCAACCCGTGTAAGGATCACCCTGATAACTCTCGAGACAGCTGCACTTGGGCTGATGATGTTGTGTGGTGCAAAGGGCATTGAAGCCGCAGGTACCGACACACGGATCTTCGCAACGCTGACGTATGCAGGCGCGATTCGAGGGACAATCCTGGTTAATAACGCACTCGGGTCGGCAACTTGGTGGAGCACCAAACATTCCAGGCAAACAAGAGCATTCAGCTCGGTTATTCACGTCACGGCACTTGGCATTGGGTCCACAAGGATTGGGCAGACAGGGATTGACTGCAGGGCGTGGTTCGGGTGCTAAAAAATAAAGGGAAATGTTTAATACTAAGTTGATTAATAAAGGGAAATGAAGACTTACGTTTGGGTATACATTGTTCGAATGGATCCCCGACATATTCCTTGGGGCAGGTACATATAGGATTGTGGTTGTTCACCTGGCACTTGGCATTGAAGCCACACGTGCCACTGCATGGGTCAGCGCACTTTTGATTGATGCAAGCCAAATGCTGAGCACACTCCGAGCTGACCACACACTCGGGTCGGCATGTGGGCGGTGCTCCAAAGTAGCCACCCTTGCAACTACAAGTCGGATGTCCTTCTACAGTACGGCAGATACTGTTGGGTCCACAAGGATTAGGTTCACACACGCTGATGGGTCCAATTGGAGTACGTTTGCAGCCCACGAAGGGATCGCCCTCAAAGCCACGAGTGCAACTGCAACTGGGCAAATGATTGACCACTGCACACTCGGCATTAGGTCCACAGGCTCCTGTGCATGGATTACGGCAATGCTGCTTAATACAGGCCAAGGACGAGGGACACTCCGAGTTGTAGATACATTCAGGACGACAGCCGGTGCTGTAGGGATCTCCAAAGTAGGGCTCAATACAACTGCAACGAGCGGCATCATTGTGTGGTGTGCAGACCGCATTCTCCGCACAGGGATTCGGATAGCAGGGATTGTGATGATCATGTGGCTCTGTGAAATTTTATGAACTTTATTATCATTTATTCTTTGGCGATTTACTTGTAACTTACTCTCTTCGATGACCTTAGAGCAGCCTACAAAGGCATCTCCCTCGTAGCCCTGATCACAGCTGCAGTGTGCAGAATGTGCCACTACTGTGCAGCGGGCATTATGTCCACAGGCGTTCGCGCAAGGATTCTGGCACTTCTCCTGGATGCAGGCCTTGTCGGCAGGACACTCGCTGCTTAGCGTACACTCGGGACGACAGTAGGGAGGACTGCCTATATAGTTTGCAACACAAGAGCAGACAGGTCGGTTCTGTTTGATCTGGCAAATTGAGTTGGGTCCACAAGGTGATGGCACGCAAGGATTTCCTGGTGTTTTGCCTTCAGATGGCTGGTCTGGAATGCGGGAACAGGCGACGAATGGATCTCCCTCGTGGTTTGCCTCGCAAGAGCAGATGGGATTATGATTAAGCACCTCGCAACGGGCACCAATGCCGCAGGTATCGGGACAAGGATCCGCACAGCGTTGATTGATACATGCCTGACTGGGGGGACACTCAGAGCTGACCACACACTCGGGTTGGCAGACGGGTGGAGCACCCTTGAAGTTGGGCAGACATGAGCAGGCGGCATAACCATCAGCAGAAGCCAAACAACGTGAGTTTGGACCACAAGGAGACGGTTCGCAGGGATTCCTATGGTCGTTAGGTGGTGTCGAAGGCGGCAGATAGTAGGGATTGCAGGCCAGGAAGGCGTCACCACTGTAGCCCTCGGCACAAACACAAACTGGGGCATGATTTACCACACGGCAAAGAGCATTGATGCCACAGACGCCCACGCAGGCATCCACGCACTTGGAATTCACGCATGACTTGTCCGCCGTACAATCGCTGTTAAGGACACACTCAGGACGGCAGCCAAGGTAGGGATTACCGAAGTAACCCTTGCGACAGACGCAGGCTAGGCCGCCACTTTGACGCTTGCAGTCCGCGTTGGGTCCGCACTGCAGCTTGGCACAGTTGGCCGAAGGCGTCGGCACGATGGGTGAGGGTGGTGCGCACTGTTCGTAGGGATTTCCATAGAGTCCAGAGGGACAGGCACAAACTGGATTATGCTCGTAGACGCGGCAGACGGCATTGCGTCCGCAGGAGCCGGGGCAGGGATCTAGACAGCGTTGTCCTAAACAGGCGCGATCGAAGGGACAATCCGAGTTGGCAATACACTCTGGCCGGCAACGTGGATTCTGTTGGGCATTAGGTCCAAAGCAGGGATCACATAAAGCTACTCCGTCACCAAAGACGGAACAGACATCATTTGGTCCACATGGAGACGGCGCGCAAGGATCACGTGATATATTCTTCAGAATGCCAATGGGCACACACTGCAGGAAGGCATCGCCAGCGAATCCATCGAGACAATGACAAACTGGTGTATGTTGGCGCACATTGCAGATGGCATTGATGCCGCAGATGGTGCCGGCACATGGATCAACGCACTTGTGATTGATGCACGATAAGGATTCACCACAGTCCGAGTTAATATCGCACTCTGGCTGACAGCCTGACTGGGGATCACCAAGGTAGCCACTCAGACAGGAGCAGACAGCACGATTGTTGAGCAATTTACATTCGCTATTCAGTCCACATGGACTAGGCACACAAGGATTACCCTTGGGTTGATCCAGGGCAAAGCAGCGTACGCCAGGATTGCCAGTTAGTCCAGCGTTGCAGGAGCACACCGGATGATGCTGTTCCACGCGACAATTGGCGGCATGACCGCAAGCTCCAGGACAAGGATCATAGCAACGGAAGCCCATGCAAGCCTTGCTCTGTGGACAATCGGCATCCACTTGACACTCGTAGCCATGGCAACCAGTGATCGATGTTGGATCTCCGGACAGACCTTCGGGACAGACGCACGCCGTCTGACCATCGCCGGCAACAACGCAGTTAGCATTGGGTCCACACGGATTGGGATCGCAGACAGTGCGGGTTGGTTCACGACAGCCTTGATAGGCATCTCCCACATAGCCAGGACGACAGTAACATTCCTCACGGTTCTCAGCCACATAACAGTCGGCATTGCGTCCACAGGGTCCGGGACGGCACAGCTCAACGGTTTCGGTTGGCTTCTCGCATATCCTGAATGGATTTCCGACCTTGTTGTCCGGACAGTAGCAGACAGGCTGGCGCGATGAATCACAGATGGCACCAGTTCCACACGGATTGGGCTCGCAGGGATTGATGGGCTCCACGCAACCGCGTATGGTGTTGGGGCTCTCCACATAGCCGGGCAGACAAGTGCACTTGGAGAAACCATTACTCAGTACGGAACATTGAGTGTTTGGACCACATGGCGACGGATCGCAAGGATTCGAAGGCAGTTCACAGGCAATCAATGGAGGTTGACCCTCGTACTCTGGCAGACAGAAGCAAACGGGAGCCCCGTCCACACGACGACAACCAGAGTTAGGGCCACAGGGATTCGGTGCACATTCATCACCCTCAGGAACTGTGAATAGATCAAGATATTATCTCGATTTTCCACCAATTAATAATGATAATCTGATACTTACTGCAATTCTTGAAGGGATTGCCAGTGAGTCCCTTGGGGCAGAAGCAGATGGGATTGCCATTGTCCAGTTCACACTGTGCATTCAGCCCACACGGATTGGGATCACAAGGATTCTGCGGTGGACTGCAGCCCACTTCGGGGTTGCCATTGTAACCAGGCGGACACTTGCAGATGCCACGATGATTGATCACATCGCAGAGCGCAAAGGCGCCACACTGACACGGCGAGGAGCATTTGCCATTGAGGCACGCCTGGCTGGCATCACACTCCGAATTGGAGCGACAGCCCAAGGATTGCTGGCAGAGCACATATGCATTGCCCTGGTAACCGGGCAGGCAGCGACAATCGATGCCATGATTAACTGGAACACACTCGGCATTCTCGCCACAGGAGTCCTCTTGGCAAGGATTGATGCAGCGACGATTGAGACGATCGCACAGTTTGTTGGGTGGACAATCCTCGTTGTATTGGCAGACATGGGTGCGTGCTATATTTTGGATTATGGTGCAGGATTTGTTGTTGTTTTTGTTTTTTGTTGTATGTATAATACAGTTGTTGTTGTTGTTGTTTGTCGATTTTATACATGTGATGTTGTGACGGGTGTACGAGGATTTTGTACAGTGTATCAAAGAAAGAGAAAGTTTTTGGGAATATTGTTGCGATAGATTAGCAAAGAGAGGTTCATTTGAGGATTACAAAACAGTGCAACAGAGTGCAGTCAATGTGTGGTATACTAACCTGGCTGACAGCCAACAAATCCATTGCCCTGATAACCATCCGCGCAGCTGCAATCGGCAGCGTGGTTAGAATTAATACAAACCGCATTCTGGGCACAAGGATCATGCGCATCACAAGGATGCACACAACGCTCATTGATGCAGGCTTCGGTAACGCCACAATCCGAGCTGTCAGTGCATTCGACTGTGTGGCAAGAAGAGAATAGGAGAAATTAGTCAAGGATGTCACTTAAAGATCACTCGAAATCTAAATTGCCAAAACTTCTGCTTAGTTGTATTAAATTTGATGCAATGAATTTGTTGATTAATTTTGTTTAGTTGCTTACTTGATTTATCTGTGGGCACACACTTGACCATTGGATTGCCCTCATGTCCCTGGGGACAACTGCAAATGGGACGATGACTCTTCGCCGTACATTTGGCACTTGGTGCACAAATTTTGGCAAATTCGCAGGGATCATGACACAGACCCATGTAGCATGCCTCGCTCTCGATGCAATCGTTATTCGATTGGCACGGCTCGGGGGTTTTGGGTGTGCCCGGTGGTTCTACTTGTTAGAAATTAATCAATTGGTTAGCAATCATATTAATTTGGTTGATTAAACGTGTAACGCATGATTCCAATGTAAATATGTTAGACTTATATTCAAAGGGTTTTGTACAAGGTCTATAATTATGTACAGACACTTAACATTATAATATACATTTGTATGCCCTTGCAGAGTAAATGAACTAATGACTATAAGAAAATTAAAGCTGATGGGCTCTGATATTTTTTGAGAATATATGCAATTGAGCAGAAGGACAAAGATGTCTATATTGACCAGTAACAGGTTGTGGAAGTGGATATTTAAAAAAGCATTGAAATTAATATCGATTAATTTTTTATGAAGAACCTTAAAACTGACCTTATTTAGGATTAGGCGTAAATTCATTAACTTGTATTAAAATCGCATTAGTCTGATATATTTGCTATTTAGGATCAGATTATTAAATCGATCAAGTCTTCAAATCTTCTGCTAGGGTTTTTAAGCTTCGAATATCCGAAGTTAGCTTTTCTTTTCTGTTCGATAACATATTATACATGGGTGGGGATGTGAAATGCACACTTGTCACTTTGGTACTTATACATGTGTGTGTGCAAAATTACATTAACAAAAGAAAATATATATTTACAAAATTTATTGTATTATTTTCAAGGAATCAAACCAGAATCAGTCTAAAGAGTCAACATTTTGGGTACCGAAAGTGACAGCATAGCCAACTTTTTGTATAGACGACTGTGTGTATACCTTTTTCTTGGCAACGCCCAAGCTTACAGTGCTCGTTAGGAGCACAGTTAGTATCTAATGTACATGGGTTAATAATTGTGGTATCTGTTGGTCTAGCCAGTGGTGCAAAGGTGGTCATTGTGCTGGCGGTTGTTGTTTGGATCGTGAATAAGCCATCCATATCCGTTGTTGTGCCCGGTCTTGTGGGTAATTCCGTTGGCCAAGTTGTGGGGCTGCTCATCGTTGTTGTGTCTGGAACCTCATTAGAGGTATCAAGACGTGTGGTTTTCATTTTAGGCGTTGTAGTGCGCCGAATACCACCACCATCTTTGCCGGACAGTGTGGTTGTTGTGACCATTGGCCGTGGTGTTGGCGTATCGGTTATATTATTTTCACCATCCCGATAGCCTTTCGTATGTCCCGACTTGATGGTTGTTGTCTCAGTGGTTGTGGTGCTGGTGGTTGTGGGGTTAGTAGCGGTAGTATTGATTGTGCTCGTTTCAGTGCTAGTAGTGGTTGTGCTAGTTGTTGTTGATGTTGATGTTGATGTTGTGACTCTTCTTGTAGGTTTTGCTGTTGTTGGTTTTACTGTGGTTTGCTTGGTAGTACTAGTTGTTATTGTTACATTAGCTAGGGAGAGACGATATATTTACATGGGTAAAGGGTGGTTATTTTATATACACATAATATATACACTCGGTTAGTGTTAAGGTTGTTGATTAATGAATTGATTACTGTATGCCCACTTTGATTAAAAACTCGTACATACCTTTAATACAAGCGCCTGTTGTTGGGTCACATCTGGCACCTGGTGCACAGTGTTCACAACCAGGAGTGCGACCTGTACCTGTAATACAGCATATTATAATATCAATCTATACGAAAAGATATCATCTTTCACTTACTATCACGACAGTAACAACCGTCACACTCGAATCCCTTGTGACAGTCTGATTTTCGTTGACATTCACATTCTATAAATTCAGAATTCGGTTACAAATAACATTCTTATTATATGATGTGAATTTAAAACGCACCTTGAGAACAGATTGGAGAATGGCCAATAACGCGACAATCCTCACTGCGACCGCAGGGATTTGCGTACGCGCAAGGATCCACGCAGAGGGCATTGACGCAGGCCTGCTGGGAGGGACATTCATCGCTCGAGGCACAACCGATTTCTGTTGTTGCATTTGGAAATTTTATCATAATTTAAATTGTTTGCATTAGTTAAAGCTTTTGACAGTGTCTTATTAAGGTATTCAGTTTAAATATGTTTCTTTTCATATTTTTTTCTTTAATTTCGTTTAAGAATCCTGTTTTAAAGGTAGTTTTTCTTTGTTTGGTTTTCAATGCTGTTAGTACAGAGTATTTATTGTTTTCCTAATGTATTTCTAATGCTAACAAGCTTATAGCTATATCAAAGAATACTTAAGTTATTATTATTGTTGTTGTTATTGCAAAACAACCAATACACATGCAAGCAAGCAAGCAATTAGGATACGAGTATTTCTTGGGGTTAGTGCAGTTTTTAAATAGCCTTAAGAGTTACAAACACCAATTAGTACTTTTACCATATCATGCAATTGTTAAATCATAATATAAACATGCGTATTTCAGTTATAAAACTTACAGCACGCGATAATATTGTACACATAGATCGATTTATGTACAAACAAACATATGTACTAAATACAACAAAAATCAACACAAATTTCATATATATAATACACAGATTTAATGAGAGATCGTAAGGCTGACCATAACATGCACATCGAGCACATTCGAGAGACATTCAAGATGATGGTGGTATGAGAACGTTGATGATTATACACTTAAAGGAATACGAACACGAATACGAGTACGAGTACTTGCAGCAGGCAGGCAGGCAAAATAAGCAGGCAACTAACATGAAGGAGCAATCGAGAAGTTGAGCTCTATTTGCTCTATGCTCCACTTGTTTGTGTGTGTGTGAACACATATACGAGTAGTTTGAGAACGTATCCAAAAAATAAGGTGGTGTTGGTTCTGGTTGATGGTGGTTTCAGTGGGTGGTGGGTTGGTGGGTGCAGGCATACAAATGACAGCAGAAGAGCCAGTGATTGGGCTACGGGAAAGAAGAATTGTAGAATTTGAAGCGCTTGTTGTCTTCCATACTGAATCGTACAGAAGGCACACAGAACACACTGGGAATTGGATTGCAAGGAACAGAACAGAAGAGTACAATAATAATAATAAACACATGCACATGCCAGCCATAACAATAGACTGGTCATTTATGGGCACAGAAGAAGGTGTAGGTATGATGATCCATTGACAGAGCGAGAGAGAGAGAGAAATAAGAAGAGATAGGACAAGATGAGACATCAAATTGAAGTTGGCTTCTACGTATTGCCAGATGCATTTGGCGATTAAAGTAGTTGGCCCACGGATGCCAAAAAGAGAATTTTTTCACCGCAACCCTGTGGATCTTTTTGCAATTCATTCAATTTATAGAGAACACGTGGATCGATAATATGACTTAACATTTACATACACAGCTTTAGTTACCTGCATTGATAGAGCAACCAGTTTTATTTACATCTGCGTCGGTATCACAATAGCACAAAACGGAGTGGTTCAATGTACGACAAACAGTAAACAGTTGAACATCACAGAGATTATGGTAATATTCACAGGGTCTAATGCAATTTGCTTTTACACACAACTCGTCGTCCGAGCAGTCTTTATTTACAGTACATTTTGCAAGAAATTCTGTCGTAGTCTCATCTGTCCATGTCTCAGTAACATTTGGCATACCAACAGAACTTATCGTGCCCTCTGCTGTAGTTGTTTCCCTAAGCCCTGATACTAATGTTGTCATAAACGTAACCTCACTGGTTGTCGTTTCGCCGGGATAACCCATTGATGTATAAAAGAATGGCGTCATTGTACTAAGTCGAGCTTGCGGTGTCGTCGGGTAATAAGGCTCAGTTACTGTAGATCTAGAACTCGTGGTTTCAGTTGAACTAATAGTCGGAGATGTAGGTAATGAGCCATTCAATGCTTCTGAGGTAAAAATTTCTGTTGATGGAGAATATGTGGTCAAGAAGTCAGGAACAGAGGTCGGTTCAGTATCAGTTGGAGTCAATTTTTTAGTGGGAATAGTTTTGCTTGATGGTGAAGTACTTTGCTCAGTTACTATCGATCGAACAGTTGTTTCAGTAGATAAGGGCACAGAAAAAGTGGCCTCCGAAATCGTCATTTCTGTGTGGGAAGTCGTGTCAGTGTCCTGAGTCATCTTATCAGTAAAAGATCTATCTGTGGTATCAGTGGAAGAAGTTTTTAGGGTTGTAGTTATAAATTGAGTTGTTGTTTCGCCAGAGATTGGTGTCAATGTCGTGCCCTGAGTAGAAACCCTTTCAGTTCGAGAGTCCATCGGAGATTCCGAAGTAAACCCATCTGTTGATGGAGAAGATGAAGTCATGAAATCAGGAACAGGGGTGGGTTCAGTATCAGAAGCAGGCATTTTTTCAGTGGGAATAGTTTTGCCTGCATCTGTAGTCATTTCGTCTGTTACTATCGATGGAGCAGTTGTTTCAGTAGCTATGGGAACAGAAGAAGTGACTTCCGAAGTCGTCCTTTCTGTATGAGATGTCGTGTCAGTGTCCTGAGTCATTTTATCAGTAAAAGAACTATCTGTAGTACCAGAAGAAGAAGTTCTTTGGGTTGTAGTTTTAAATTCAGTTGTTGTTTCCCCAGAGATTGTTGTCAATGTTGTTCCCTGAGTAGAAACCCTTTCAGTTCGAGAGTCTATCGGTGATTCCGAAGTAAACCCATCTGTTGATGGAGAAGATGTGGTCATAAAATCAGAAACAGGGGTTGGTTGAGTATCAGATGTAGGCATTTTTTTAGTGGGAATAGTTTTGCCTGCATCTGTAGTCATTTCGTCTGTTACTATCGATCGAGCAGTTGTTTCAGTAGCTATGGGTACAGAAGAAGTGGCTTCCGAAATCATCCATTCTGTGTGGGAAGTCGTGTCAGTGTCCTGAGTCATTTTGTCAGTAAAAAAACTATCTGTAGTACCAGTGGAAGAACTTCTTGGAGTTGTAGCTATAAATTGAGTTGTTGTTTCCCCAGAGATTGGTGTCAATGTCGTTCCCTGAGTAGAAACCCTTTCAGTTCGAGAGTCCATCGGTGATTCCGAAGTAATCCCATCTGTTGATGGAGAAGATGTGGTCATAAAATCAGGAACAGGGGTTGGTTGAGTATCAGATGTAGGCATTTTTTCAGTGGGAATAGTTTTGCCTGCATCTGTAGTCATTTCGTCTGTTACTATCGATCGAGCAGTTGTTTCAGTAGCTATGGGAACAGAAGAAGTGACTTCCGAAGTCGTCCTTTCTGTATGAGATGTCGTGTCAGTGTCCTGAGTCATTTTATCAGTAAAAGAACTATCTGTAGTACCAGAAGAAGAAGTTCTTTGGGTTGTAGTTTTAAATTCAGTTGTTGTTTCCCCAGAGATTGTTGTCAATGTTGTTCCCTGAGTAGAAACCCTTTCAGTTCGAGAGTCTATCGGTGATTCCGAAGTAAACCCATCTGTTGATGGAGAAGATGTGGTCATAAAATCAGAAACAGGGGTTGGTTGAGTATCAGATGTAGGCATTTTTTTAGTGGGAATAGTTTTGCCTGCATCTGTAGTCATTTCGTCTGTTACTATCGATCGAGCAGTTGTTTCAGTAGCTATGGGTACAGAAGAAGTGGCTTCCGAAATCATCCATTCTGTGTGGGAAGTCGTGTCAGTGTCCTGAGTCATTTTGTCAGTAAAAAAACTATCTGTAGTACCAGTGGAAGAACTTCTTGGAGTTGTAGTTATAAATTGAGTTGTTGTATCCCCAGAGATTGGTGTCAATGTCGTTCCCTGAGTAGAAACCCTTTCAGTTCGAGAGTCCATCGGTGATTCCGAAGTAATCCCATCTGTTGATGGAGAAGATGTGGTCATGAAGTCAGGAACAGAGGTCGGTTGAGTATCAGATGTAGTCATTTTTTCAGTGGGAATAGTTTTGCCTGCATCTGTAGTCATTTCGTCTGTTACTATCGATCGAACAGTTGTTTCAGTATATAAGGGAACAGAAGAAGTGACTTCCGAAATCGTCCTTTCTGTGTGGAAAGTCGTGTCAGTGTCCTGAGTCATTTTATCAGTATAAGAACCAACTGTGGTCTCAGTGGAAGAACTTCTTGGAGTTGTAGTTATAAATTGAGTTGTTGTTTCCCCAGACATTGTTGTCAATGTCGTTCCCTGAGTAGAAACCCTTTCAGTTCGAGAGTCCATCGGTGATTCCGAAGTAAACCCATCTGTTGATGGAAACGATGAGGTCATGAAGTCAGGAACAGAGGTCGGTTGAGTATCAGATGTAGGCATTTTTTCAGTGGGAATAGTTTTGCCTGCATCTGTAGTCATTTCGTCTGTTACTATCGATCGAACAGTTGTTTCAGTATATAAGGGAACAGAAGAAGTAACTTCCGAAATCGTCCTTTCTGTGTGGGAAGTCGTGTCAGTGTCCTGAGTCATTTTATCAGTAAAAGAACTATCTGTAGTACCAGAAGAAGAAGTTTTTAGGGTTGTAGTTATAAATTGAGTTGTTGTTTCGCCAGAGATTGGTGTCAATGTCGTGCCCTGAGTAGAAACCCTTTCAGTTCGAGAGTCCATCGGAGATTCCGAAGTAAACCCATCTGTTGATGGAGAAGATGTGGTAATAAAATCAGAAACAGGGGTCGGTTGAGTATCAGATGTAGGCAGTTTTTCAGTGGGAATAGCTTTGCCTGCATCTGTAGTCATTTTGTCTGTTACTATCGATCGAACAGTTGTTTCAGTACCTATGGGAACAGAAGAAGTGACTTCCGAAATTGTCCTTTCTGTATGAGATGTCGTGTCAGTGTCCTGAGTCATTTTATCAGTAAAAGAACTATCTGTAGTACCAGAAGAAGAAGTTCTTTGGGTTGTGGTTTTAAATTCAGTTGTTGTTTCCCCAGATATTGGTGTCAATGTCGTTTCCTGAGTAGAAACCCTTTCAGTTCGAGAATCTATCGGTGATTCCGAAGTAAACCCATCTGTTGATGGAGAAGATGTTGTCATAAAATCAGGAACAGGGGTTGGTTTAGTATCAGAAGCAGGCATTTTTTCAGTGGGAATAGTTTTGCCTGCATCTGTAGTCATTTCGTCTGTTACTATCGATCGAACAGTTGTTTCAGTAGCTATGGGTACAGAAGAAGTGGCTCCCGAAATCGTCCTTTCTGTGTGGGAAGTCGTGTCAGTGTCCTGAGTCATTTGCTGACCTGTACTCTCTGCAGTAACAGTGGAAGAACTTCTTGGAGTTGTAGTTATAAAGTGAGCTGTTGTTTCCCCAGACATTGTTGTCAATGTCGTTCCCTGAGTAGAAACCCTTTCAGTTCGAGAGTCTATCGGTGATTCCGAAGTAAACCCATCTGTTGATGGAGAAGATGTGGTCATAAAATCAGAAACAGGGGTCGGTTGAGTATCAGATGTAGGCATTTTTTTAGTGGGAATAGTTTTGCCTGTATCTGTAGTCATTTCGTCTGTTACTATCGATCGAACAGTTGTTTCAGTAGATAAGGGTACAGAAGAAGTGGCTTCCGAAATCGTCCTTTCTGTGTGGAAAGTCGTTTCAGTGTCCTGAGTCATTTTATCAGTAAAAGAACTATCTGTGGTATCAGTGGAAGAACTTCCTGGAGTTGTAGTTATAAATTGAGCTGTTGTTTCTCCAGACATTGTTGTCAATGTCGTTCTCTGAGCAGACACCCTTTCAGTTCGAAAATCTATCGGTGATTCCGAAGTAAACCCATCTGTTGATGGAGAAGATGTGGTCATAAAATCAGGAACAGGGGTTGGTTCAGTATCAGAAGCAGGCATTTTTTCAGTGGGAATAGTTTTGCCTGCATCTGTAGTCATTTTGTCTGTTACTATCGATCGAACAGTTGTTTCAGTAGCTATGGAAACAGAAGAAGTGACTTCCGAAGTCGTCTTTTCTGTAAGAGATGTCGTGTCAGTGTCTTGAGTAATTTTATCAGTAAAAGAACTATCTGTAGTACCAGAAGAAGAAGTTCTTTGGGTTGTGGTTCTAAATTCAGTTGTTGTTTCCCCAGAGATTGGTGTCAATGTCGTTTCCGGAGTAGAAACCCTTTCAGTTCGAGAGTCCATCGGTGATTCCGAAGTAAACCCATCTGTTGATGGAGAAGATGTGGTCATAAAATCAGGAACAGGGGTTGGTTCAGTATCAGAAGCAGGAATTTTTTCAGTGGGAATAGTTTTGCCTGCATCTGTAGTCATTTTGTCTGTTACTATCGATCGAAAAGTTGTTTCAGTAGCTATGGGAACAGAAGAAGTGACTTCCGAAGTCGTCCTTTCTGTATGAGATGTTGTGTCAGTGTCCTGAGTCATTTTATCAGTAAAAGAGCTATCTGTAGTACCAGAAGAAGAAGTTCTTTGGGATGTGGTTTTAAATTCAGTTGTTGTTTCCCCAGAGATTGGTGTCAATGTCGTTCCGTGAGTAGAAACCCTTTCAGTTCGAGAGTCCATCGGTGATTCCGAAGTAAACCCATCTGTTGATGGAGACAATGATGTCATGAAATCAGGAACAGGGGTTGGTTCAGTATCAGAAGCAGGCATTTTTTCAGTGGGAATAGTTTTGCCTGCATCTGTAGTCATTTTGTCTGTTACTATCGATCGAACAGTTGTTTCAGTAGCTATGGGAACAGAAGAAGTGACTTCCGGAGTCGTCCTTTCTGTATGAGATGTCGTGTCAGTGTCCTGAGTCATTTTATCAGTAAAAAAACTATCTGTAGTACCAGAAGAAGAAGTTCTTTGGGATGTGGTTCTAAATTCAGTTGTTGTTTCCCCAGAGATTGGTGTCAATGTCGTTTCCTGAGTAGAAACCCTTTCAGTTCGAGAGTCCATCGGTGATTCCGAAGTAAACCCATCTGTTGATGGAGACAATGATGTCATGAAATCAGGAACAGGGGTTGGTTCAGTATCAGAAGCAGGCATTTTTTCAGTGGGAATAGTTTTGCCTGCATCTGTAGTCATTTTCTCTGTTACTATTGATCGAACAGTTGTTTCAGTAGCTATGGGAACAGAAGAAGTGACTTCCGAAGTCGTCCTTTCTGTATGAGATGTCGTGTCAGTGTCCTGAGTCATTTTATCAGTAAAAGAACTATCTGTAGTACCAGAAGAAGAAGTTCTTTGGGTTGTAGTTATAAATTGAGCTGTTGTTTCCCCAGAGATTGGTGTCAATGTCGTTCCCTGAGTAACAACCCTTTCAGTTCGAGAGTCCATCGGTGATTCCGAAGTAAACCCATCTGTTGATGGAGAAGATGTGGTCATAAAATCAGGAACAGGGGTTGGTTCAGTATCAGAAGCAGGCATTTTTTCAGTGGGAATAGTTTTGCCTGCATCTGTAGTCATTTTGTCTGTTACTATCGATCGAACAGTTGTTTCAGTAGCTATGGGAACAGAAGAAGTGATTTCCGAAGTCGTCCTTTCTGTATGAGATGTCGTGTCAGTGTCCTGAGTCATTTTATCAGTAAAAGAACTATCTGTAGTACCAGAAGATGAAGTTCTTTGGGTTGTAGTTATAAATTGAGCTGTTGTTTCCCCAGACATTGTTGTCAATGTTGTTCCCTGAGTAGAAACCCTTTCAGTTCGAGAGTCTATCGGTGATTCCGAAGTAAACCCATCTGTTGATGGAGAAGATGTGGTCATAAAATCAGAAACAGGGGTTGGTTGAGAATCAGATGTAGGCATTTTTTTAGTGGGAATAGTTTTGCCTGCATCTGTAGTCATTTCGTCTGTTACTATCGATCGAACAGTTGTTTCAGTAGATAAGGGTACAGAAGAAGTGGCTTCCGAAATCGTCCTTTCTGTGTGGAAAGTCGTTTCAGTGTCCTGAGTCATTTTATCAGTAAAAGAACTATCTGTGATATCAGTGGAAGAACTTCCTGGAGTTGTAGTTATAAATTGAGCTGTTGTTTCCCCAGACATTGTTGTCAATGTCGTTTCCTGAGTAGACACCCTTTCAGTTCGAGAATCAATCGGTGATTCCGAAGTAAACCCATCTGTTGATGGAGAAGATGTTGTCATAAAATCAGGAACAGGGGTTGGTTCAGTATCAGAAGCAGGCATTTTATCAGTGGGAATAGTTTTGCCTGGAGTTGTAGTTATAAATTGAGCTGTTGTTTCCCCAGACATTGTTGTCAATGTCGTTTCCTGAGTAGACACCCTTTCAGTTCGAGAATCAATCGGTGATTCCGAAGTAAACCCATCTGTTGATGGAGAAGATGTTGTCATAAAATCAGGAACAGGGGTTGGTTCAGTATCAGAAGCAGGCATTTTATCAGTGGGAATAGTTTTGCCTGCATCTGTAGTCATTTTGTCTGTTACTATCGATCGAACAGTTGTTTCAGTAGCTATGGGAACAGAAGAAGTGATTTCCGAAGTCGTCCTTTCTGTATGAGATGTCGTGTCAGTGTCCTGAGTCATTTTATCAGTAAAAGAACTATCTGTAGTACCAGAAGATGAAGTTCTTTGGGTTGTAGTTATAAATTGAGCTGTTGTTTCCCCAGACATTGTTGTCAATGTTGTTCCCTGAGTAGAAACCCTTTCAGTTCGAGAATCTATCGGTGATTCCGAAGTAAACCCATCTGTTGATGGAGAAGATGTGGTCATAAAATCAGAAACAGGGGTTGGTTGAGAATCAGATGTAGGCATTTTTTTAGTGGGAATAGTTTTGCCTGCATCTGTAGTCATTTCGTCTGTTACTATCGATCGAACAGTTGTTTCAGTAGATAAGGGTACAGAAGAAGTGGCTTCCGAAATCGTCCTTTCTGTGTGGAAAGTCGTTTCAGTGTCCTGAGTCATTTTATCAGTAAAAGAACTATCTGTGATATCAGTGGAAGAACTTCCTGGAGTTGTAGTTATAAATTGAGCTGTTGTTTCCCCAGACATTGTTGTCAATGTCGTTTCCTGAGTAGACACCCTTTCAGTTCGAGAATCAATCGGTGATTCCGAAGTAAACCCATCTGTTGATGGAGAAGATGTTGTCATAAAATCAGGAACAGGGGTTGGTTCAGTATCAGAAGCAGGCATTTTATCAGTGGGAATAGTTTTGCCTGGAGTTGTAGTTATAAATTGAGCTGTTGTTTCCCCAGACATTGTTGTCAATGTCGTTTCCTGAGTAGACACCCTTTCAGTTCGAGAATCAATCGGTGATTCCGAAGTAAACCCATCTGTTGATGGAGAAGATGTTGTCATAAAATCAGGAACAGGGGTTGGTTCAGTATCAGAAGCAGGCATTTTATCAGTGGGAATAGTTTTGCCTGCATCTGTAGTCATTTTGTCTGTTACTATCGATCGAACAGTTGTTTCAGTAGCTATGGGAACAGAAGAAGTGACTTCCGAAGTCATCCTTTCTGTATGAGATGTCGTGTCAGTGTCCTGAGTCATTTTATCAGTAAAAGAACTATCTGTAGTACCAGAAGAAGAAGTTCTTTGGGTTGTGGTTTTAAATTCAGTTGTTGTTTCCCCAGAGATTGGTGTCAATGTCGTTCCCTGAGTAGAAACCCTTTCAGTTCGAGAGTCCATCGGTGATTCCGAAGTAAACCCATCTGTTGATGGAGAAGATGTGGTCATAAAATCAGGAACAGGGGTTGGTTCAGTATCAGAAGCAGGAATTTTTTCAGTGGGAATAGTTTTGCCTGCCTCTGTAGTCATTTTTTCTGTTACTATCGATCGAACAGTTGTTTCAGTAGCTATGGGAACAGAAGAAGTGACTTCCGAAGTCGTTCTTTCTGTTTGAGATGTCGTGTCAGTGTCCTGAGTCATTTTATCAGTAAAAGAACTATCTGTAGTACCAGAAGAAGAAGTTCTTTGGGTTGTGGTTTTAAATTCAGTTGTTGTTTCCGAAGAGATTGGTGTCAATGTCGTTCCCTGAGTAGAAACCCTTTCAGTTCGAGAGTCCATCGGTGATTCCGAAGTAAACCCATCTGTTGATGGAGAAGATGTGGTCATAAAATCAGGAACAGGGGTTGGTTCAGTATCAGAAGCAGAAATTTTTTCAGTGGGAATAGTTTTGCCTGCATCTGTAGTCATTTTGTCTGTTACTATCGATCGAACAGTTGTTTCAGTAGATAAGGGTACAGAAGAAGTTTCTTCCGAAATCGTCCTTTCTGTGTGGGAAGTCGTGTCAGTGTCCTGAGTCATTTTATCAGTAAAAGAACTATCTGTAGTACCAGAAGAAGAAGTTCTTTGGGTTGTAGTTTTAAATTCAGTTGTTGTTTCCCCAGAGATTGGTGTCAATGTCGTTTCGTGAGTAGAAACCCTTTCAGTTCGAGAATCTATCGGTGATTCCGAAGTAAACCCATCTGTTGATGGAGAAGATGTTGTCATAAAATCAGGATCAGGGGTTGGTTCAGTATCAGAAGCAGGCATTTTTTCAGTGGGAATAGATTTGCCTGCATCTGTAGTCATTTTGTCTGTTACTATCGATCGAACAGTTGTTTCAGTAGCTATGGGAACAGAAGAAGTGACTTCCGAAGTCGTCCTTTCTGTATGAGATGTCGTGTCAGTGTCCTGAGTCATTTTATCAGTAAAAGAACTATCTGTAGTACCAGAAGAAGAAGTTCTTTGGGATGTAGTTTTAAATTCAGTTGTTGTTTCCCCAGAGATTGGTGTCAATGTCGTTCCCTGAGTAAAAACCCTTTCAGTTCGAGAGTCCATCGGTGATTCCGAACTAAACCCATCTGTTGATGAAGAAGATGTGGTCATAAAATCAGGAACAGGAGTTGGTTCAGTATCAGAAGCAGGCATTTTTTCAGTGGGAATAGTTTTGCCTGCATCTGTAGTCATTTTGTCTGTTACTATCGATCGAACAGTTGTTTCAGTAGCTATGGGAACAGAAGAAGTGACTTCCGAAGTCGTCCTTTCTGTATGAGATGTCGTGTCAGTGTCCTGAGTCATTTTATCAGTAAAAGAACTATCTGTAGTACCAGAAGAAGAAGTTCTTTGGGTTGTGGTTTTAAATTCAGTTGTTGTTTCCCCAGAGATTGGTGTCAATGTCGTTCCCTGAGTAGAAACCCTTTCAGTTCGAGAGTCCATCGGTGATTCCGAAGTAAACCCATCTGTTGATGGAGAAGATGTGGTCATAAAATCAGGAACAGGGGTTGGTTCAGTATCAGAAGCAGGAATTTTTTCAGTGGGAATAGTTTTGCCTGCCTCTGTAGTCATTTTTTCTGTTACTATCGATCGAACAGTTGTTTCAGTAGCTATGGGAACAGAAGAAGTGACTTCCGAAGTCGTTCTTTCTGTTTGAGATGTCGTGTCAGTGTCCTGAGTCATTTTATCAGTAAAAGAACTATCTGTAGTACCAGAAGAAGAAGTTCTTTGGGTTGTGGTTTTAAATTCAGTTGTTGTTTCCGAAGAGATTGGTGTCAATGTCGTTCCCTGAGTAGAAACCCTTTCAGTTCGAGAGTCCATCGGTGATTCCGAAGTAATCCCATCTGTTGATGGAGAAGATGTGGTCATAAAATCAGGAACAGGGGTTGGTTCAGTATCAGAAGCAGGCATTTTTTCAGTGGGAATAGTTTTGCCTGCATCTGTAGTCATTTCGTCTGTTACTATCGATCGAACAGTTGTTTCAGTAGATAAGGGTACAGAAGAAGTTTCTTCCGAAATCGTCCTTTCTGTGTGGGAAGTCGTGTCAGTGTCCTGAGTCATTTTATCAGTAAAAGAACTATCTGTAGTACCAGAAGAAGAAGTTCTTTGGGTTGTAGTTTTAAATTCAGTTGTTGTTTCCCCAGAGATTGTTGTCAATGTCGTTTCGTGAGTAGAAACCCTTTCAGTTCGAGAGTCAATCGGTGATTCCGAAGTAAACCCATCTGTTGATGGAGAAGATGTGGTCATAAAATCAGGAACAGGGGTTGGTTCAGTATCAGAAGCAGGCATTTTTTCAGTGGGAATAGTTTTGCCTGCATCTGTAGTCATTTCGTCTGTTACCATCGATCGAACAGTTGTTTCAGTAGATAAGGGTACAGAAGAAGTTTCTTCCGAAATCGTCCTTTCTGTGTGGGAAGTCGTGTCAGTGTCCTGAGTCATTTTATCAGTAAAAGAACTATCTGTAGTACCAGAAGAAGAAGTTCTTTGGGTTGTAGTTTTAAATTCAGTTGTTGTTTCCCCAGAGATTGTTGTCAATGTCGTTCCCTGAGTAGAAACCCTTTCAGTTCGAGAGTCCATCGGTGATTCCGAAGTAAACCCATCTGTTGATGGAGAAGATGTGGTCATAAAATCAGGAACAGGGGTCGGTTGAGTATCAGATGTAGGCATTTTTTCAGTGGGAATAGTTTTGCCTGCATCTGTAGTCATTTTGTCTGTTACTATCGATCGAACAGTTGTTTCAGTAGCTATGGGAACAGAAGAAGTGACTTCCGAAGTCGTCCTTTCTGTATGAGATGTCGTGTCAGTGTCCTGAGTCATTTTATCAGTAAAAGAACTATCTGTAGTACCAGAAGAAGAAGTTCTTTGGGATGTAGTTTTAAATTCAGTTGTTGTTTCCCCAGAGATTGGTGTCAATGTCGTTCCCTGAGTAGAAACCCTTTCAGTTCGAGAGTCCATCGGTGATTCCGAAGTAAACCCATCTGTTGATGGAGAAGATGTGGTCATAAAATCAGGAACAGGGGTCGGTTGAGTATCAGATGTAGGCATTTTTTCAGTGGGAATAGTTTTGCCTGCATCTGTAGTCATTTCGTCTGTTACTATCGATCGAACAGTTGTTTCAGTAGATAAGGGTACAGAAGAAGTGGCTTCCGAAATCGTCCTTTCTGTGTGGGAAGTCGTGTCAGAGTCCTGAGTCATTTGCTGACTGGCACTCTCTGTAGTACCAGAGGAAGAAGTTCTTTGGGTTGTAGTTATAAATTCATTTGTTGTTTCCCCAGAGATTGTTGTCAATGTCTTTTCTTGAGTAGGAACGGTTGCAGTTCGAAAGTCCATCGGCGTTTCTGAAGTTAACCCATCTGTTGATGGAGACGATGATGTCATGAAATCAGGAGCAGAGTTCGGTTCAGTTTTGCTTGATGGTGTAGTGCTTTCGTCAGTTACTATTGATGGAACAGTTGTTTCTGTAGAAAAGGGTACAAAAGATGTAGCTTTCGAAATCGATTCTTCTGTTTGAAACGTCGTGTCAGTTCCCTGAGTCATTTTGTCAGTAGTGTGACTCTCTGTAGTACCAGTAGATGAAGTTCTTTGGGTTATATACATATATGGTGGAAGTGTAGTTCCCTGAGTAGAAAGCTCCTCAATTGGTATGACTTTTGGAAGTTTAGTAAAAGGCGTAATATAAGTTGGAATTGTTGTTCCTCCTTCTGCTGTTGTCTCTGTGGAAGTTGTTATATATTTCTCTGTTGTGGATTGATCTATAAAAGACTTTGGAGGAAATGTATGATCTAGAATTAGCTGCTTCGTGGTTTTGTAGGATTCTGTTGTGCTATCGTATGTGCTCTCAGCTTCAATGTCGGTATAGTGGGTTCGCATTTCTGTTTGGTTTGCCAATTGCATGACTGTGTATTTGATGCTAGTTGCATCAGTCGTTGTCTCAGTAAGTTCAGTCGCGTCGGTTGTGGGTGTTGCTGTGTGAGTCGGTATACAGTTAGTGGTAGTTGTGTTGGTCGAGATCGTGGAGCAAACGCAGGTTGCTATCATATGTGCCTTTGTTATGCACTTTATGGCGCCTACGCAAACTGTTTGACAAGGATCGATACATTGACCAGACGATCCGCATTGATGTACTTCACTGCAATCTTCGTGTGTGGTACAGTTGCCACCTGGCTTAGCTGCATGTTTTGGTTTTTTTTTTTTTTAATTTGGTTTTTGTTTGTTTCATAATTTTTGGAGTGGAGTTTTTTTGTACATATTTCGAATAAAAGTATAAAATTTAAAAAATACAATACATTAAAATATTTACAATTGATACGATTTAAGATATGGATAGGTGTATAGCTACAGCAAAGTAGGAATGTGCACAATAATATATATGTATTTATTTGTTTTTTGATATATACAGAGGGTACCTGGGGGGCCTTACTAAATATGTTCGAAAAGTTTTCATCTAATCTTATTGTGTATAATTGAAAGAGACTGTGTCAACACTTTAGTACAAAATATTTAGTACAATTCATTATTTTACGGTTAGATATGTAAATTCAAATTAGAAACGATTGTTTTTACTATTAGTTAGCTACATATTGGAATTATATTTTGGTTGTTGTAATTTATGTTTTTGTTGTTTATACCATTAGTATTACGAATACATCTAGATTACCGTTTGTTTAGAATCATGGGTTAAAATATTCATAGTATTCAAAAGGCATTTGATTAATAATCATTGTGAGCATGAGCGTGTGTGAATGTTCAGAAGAATTGCTTGTTGTATTTGTATCTGTATCTGTTATGTTGTTGATACTGCCCCCAAATGGGGATCATGATCACTCAATGATCAATTAATAATTTGGATAACAGTTTTTCTTATTTTTGTTTGGTTATTGCGCTTTTTGGTTTCGGTTTTTATTTGAAGCTAAACGGGCATTACAAGTATATTCCTGACATAATATCTTTAGGGGTTCGTGAATTTGCTTCTGAGATTGTTTATCATATTTGGAGAAACAGACAGATTGGGAGAGATACAGAAACAGAGAGAGAGAGAGAGCAAGTGAGAGTAAGAGACAGAGAGAGATTTAAGAAAGCGCTTGAGTTTTTAATTCCTCACTTCTATGTACATTTACACAATATGTGGGAAAATAGATTGACAAAATACTAAAAAATATCGTAACTGGTTGTTAACTTTCGGTCAATATATTTTGTCGGGCTACTTTGTGGGAGTGTGTTTATTTTGTTGTTGTGTTGTGTGTGAGTGTGTGTTTTGAGGGAAACAGACATTTTAAGACAGAACTAGCAATGTGAGAAATAGTGAGAGAGAGCGAAAAAGAGCAGGAAACAGAGATATACGATAAACGAGAGTCAGAGACATTAAGGTACTTTCACTTGACAAGACAAAGAGTTGTTGTGAAAGAGAGTACGTTGTGTGGTTTACCTTTTTGACATCCATATTTGGCATCGGCTATAAATCCAGTTGGGCAGAATTTACATATCGGCTTGTGATCCTCGACAATGCATGGCGAGTTGGGGGCGCATGTGGCAAATTTGCATGGATCGACGCACTGATAATTGCGACAGGCTAGGCCCGATGGGCAGCCGGCATCGCGTAAACATATCGATATCGATGGCTGACAATCGCGCATACAAATGCAAACGGGCTTGTGATCCTGCACCTCGCACGATTTGTTCTCGGCACAGATTGGGGCGCGTCCAAGAGGGACAATACAAGGGTTGCGGCACTTGCCATCCGTGCAGGCCATATTCGAGGCACAGTCATCATCGCGATAGCATTCGCGCTTATCCGGCGCACAGGTCAATTCGCCGTATTCATTCACAATGAACCCGGATTTGCAAATGCAAACGGGCTGATGGCGTCGTGTCTCGCACTTTTTGTTGCTCTCACAGATGAAGAGGGGATTGTTGCAGGGATCTGTACATTGACCATACTGGCCGCATTGCAACGTTTCGGGACACTCGGCATCGCTTGTGCATGTTATCTGATCCTTTGTCTTGGGATCTGTGTCATCGGGCACACATTTGGTATCAAGCTTACACTCGACCTCGGGCCGACCAATGTGACAGCTGGGACAGGAGCAACGGGGTCGATGCAGGACAGTTTGGCATAATGCATTCGTGCCACACGCGCCACGCATTGTACAAGGATCGGTGCAGTGTCCTTGCAGGCATGATTTTTCACTGGGACAATCCGTATCTGAGTAGCATTGTTCGGTGTCTATAATGTAACATACAGCGCAGCAGGCGAAGAACGAGAGAGAGAGAGATAGACAGGTTGTTGTTGGTTTTTTATACTATTGGTGTTAATCGTTGGGTGCATTCAATCTATCAATCTATTCGGTAATATCCTACATAGATCTATAGACTCTTTGCTTCGAGAACACTTTAAGAACGGAACTACAAGTTCAGAATTCATTTTCCTTCTTTACTTTTGAGAATTTGACAGACAAAAGAAACAGTTTTCGGTAGAAACGTGAGTCGTTTGGGTGTGTGG
This sequence comes from Drosophila suboccidentalis, assembly GCA_037043435.1. Taxonomy (NCBI): domain Eukaryota; kingdom Metazoa; phylum Arthropoda; class Insecta; order Diptera; family Drosophilidae; genus Drosophila; species Drosophila suboccidentalis. The sequence goes on along the minus strand of JBAMBK010000415.1, from coordinate 658,008 downwards.
GGTGTGGGGGAAAAGGGTGTACACATAGATGGGAGTGTATAAATTGGGAATGAGCGGCTCAGATAAGAATCTTATAGCTAAAAACATGTTCTAAAAACAAAAATAGAAAAACTTAAACGAGACAATATATAAATCAGTATAATCCAGTGTTTTGATTGCACTTTCGATTGGTTTACTTTTGTTGTGGTATCGGTTTGATTTGATTTGGTTTTGAGTACTTTGTGTATGTGGTTTGGTGGGGTTTTTTTTCTCGGGGAATGGGAGTGTGTTCAAAATAATGTCAGTGGGAGTTGCAGTTGTTTTTGGGGTAGGGTTTTGTGCAAGGAATTTGTTAAAGTAAGTTCAGTTAAGAGAGGGCTTTAGCGAATTGTGTTTGGAAAAGGACTAAAGAAATCATAAAGAATAGAAAACAAAATTTAAGCTCTTTTGTGTGTGCAGTTAGTGATAGGGACAGGCAGTAATTGTCAAGGACAAAATATCAAATTGCAGAACTGTGAAGGGAACATCTCACATTATTTCAGGTTATTTTCGATTTATTCTTATCTATATAAGCTTGCAGTTATATATAGATAGGTTATATAGTATGTATATTTTTATTGAGTAGATATGCTGCTTTGGGTTGGTATGTAGATTATTTGATTTGCTGATTGATTGATTGTTTGATTGATTGATCGGTATGCGGGCGAGCGAGCAGGCAGGCGAGCGAACAGCCTTTTAAGTAGATAAGTTCGAGTGAGCAATAGTTATAATCCTTGATGAATTACCAATTATTAAATATATATAACGAGTTTACTTTTTTTTTTTTTTGCGGGTTTTAGAGGTAGAGAGATTTGCGCTTTAGTTGCCCAATTAATTGCTGTGATCTATGGACAAGTTTATTAATTTTATTTATTATTTTTTTTTTTTTTTTAGCAATGATCTTTTTGGTCTAATGCGAAGTTTTTATATATTTTGTTGAGTAATGGTGAAAATTACACGACATCCAACACATGCGCTCTGCCCTCACGAGAGACACGTTATTGGTGATTGATTAGGTGATTGGTATGATATAGAGGTACGAAAAGGGAGAGAGAATGAATATAGATGGAGAGCAGATAGATAAGAGATCAAAAGTATAGGTACAACGTTTGACTAAAGCAATATATTAGCCGATAGATAATTTGGAAGAGTACGTTAGGAGCAGGAATAGTTGAGAGAGTAGTAAGTAGTACGTTAAGTAGCTTATCTGTGGTGTTATTCATAATTCACAAACTGATAAATTTGGTATATGTAAGTTCAAATATTTACAGGTTTTCTTTTATACTCATTCTTTTTTGTTTTTGGGGTTAGTTGTAGTTGGGCATTTTGTATATGCATATAATATGTACAGATGTGATTAATCACACATACAAATTTTTGTATATACAACTTAAAGACTAGAGTCAATTTTACCAAAAATAAATATTTAATATTCTTTTTTTTTTGCAGTGTTAGTCAAATTTAGTTACAGTTTCATAAAAATTTCGAATTGTTTTGTATCTGTACGGAAGCGATTTTCAACCAATAGACGAGCTAAAAGTGTGCTAGGGGTAGGTACGAGTATTTTGAGGAGCTTTTTACAAATTATTATTATTCTTTGGCCTTATTATTATTTTTCGGTTATATAGGAATGCATTGAAAAGTAGTTGTAGTAGTTGTTGTTGCAGTTTAAAGCTGTGGTTGTAATTGATCTATACACATATGAGACTTATTGTACATCATTTCGAGCTAAAGAACTGATGGATTGATTGATTTAAAGCATATGTGAACCATGTGTGAGAATTGTCCCGTCCACAGTTCCCAATCTGAGACTTTTTTCATTCAAGAAAAAAAAGGTTTTTTTCATTTTCAATTGTTTTAGATTTTCTTTAATTTTCAGCGAAGGGAAACGACAGAGTCACGCAAGGGAGCAGAATAGTGGATTTAACAACGTTGGGTTATTTTTGAGGGGGTCGGGGGTAGAGGATGGGAATATAGGGAGAGATCATGGATTTCGACGATGTTAGGATGTGTTTTTGGGGAAGTTGTTGTCTATTTTTTTTTTTTTGTATTTTTTATAAGCTGTGTTGTTGTTTGTTGTACGCTTGAGGCACCATTCTCAGATGCTGTGATTATCGAGTAATCGGGCTACATATCGCTATCGCGGCATTTTCGATAATTATAACTATACGATATTATATTAGAGATGAACCAACTTGTCTACTGATCTGTGCGTTGAACGGGGGTTTTTCATGGTATGCCGCAGAGCTAGCTAGTGTTGTCAAAAAAACTCCAAAATATAAGAATATATTGTATGGGTTATTCAAAGCCAATATGTTTCTTTAAGATCTAAATGAATGCTGTATGAAATAATGGTAAACGCAAGCTTAAAAGCTTTATGAGGCTGTAATGAATTGCGAAGCAATTCCCTACGAGTTTTTTTTTTTTAAATGCACTGAATATATGTCGTTTTTAGTACTTGATACGAAACAATTTGCTTAAAGATATAATTTGGTTTTTTTGTTTGGCGATAAATGGGGTTTTCAATAAATGAATACTAGGCACAGATTGGGTAACCGCGATAGCGACAGCAACATTCCACAAATTTCCATATGCGTTGTGGCTAAATGTTATCGATTAATCGAATATGGCGAATATCTCTTAAAAACTATTAAAATGTATGACTGAAACTAGTGCAATTTGAGTACGTGTACTCTCTAAAAGATATTTCATTTTGGAACTGTTTCTGGAATTTTTGCTTTGAGTTGTGTGTGTGTGTGTGTACATCTTCTGGGTGTGTCTGAATGTGAGTGTTGTTGTGCGTTGGGAGTTGATTTTACAAAAATCTAGACACTTTGGGGTAACTTGGAACATGTGTATAGGTTGTTAAATTAATTATACAATTAATTTATTAATATATGTTTAACATGATTAAAAAAACACACACTACACTGAAAAATAGTCAAATTAAATATCTTTGTTGTTTTTCTGAATTAGTGAAATTAGCTGGTTTTTAGGTTTATAAACAACTCATATATATATGTAAATAAATAGCTATGGATAATCAAACCAAAATAAATAATATTATTATAACAACAATATCAGTTATTGTTACTGACTGAACTCCAGTTAAATAACGGCAACGATAACGATAACGCTAACTGATTACGATAAAAAATGATTACTCCAATCAAAAATGTATATCTAATTATGTGTGGGTGTGGTTGTGTCTGTTGAGTGTATTTGTGTGTATATGTGTGTTGATCAACGATTACTTTTTTTTGTAAGCAAACGCCGATAAACATGATTAACATTAGCTGTACTCTAATTACTAGGGGTACAACTGGTACCCGTACTTCAAATGATATTGACATTGAATTGGCCCACTTACCCTGCTGGCACACATAATCGTAGCCCTGGCGCACACAGGCACCCGCATCGCAGCCCTGGGTACGGCAGTCCTCTTTTGGCGGTGTCAAATAACCTACAAATTGGGCAAACCAAATGAATTATCAGCAATTGTCGAAGTAACCGGGATAAATTTCATATATAGGGTGTTCATTTGAAAGCTCAAAAAAAAATCGAAATCGTCTATCGATGCTTAGTATATTTGGTATATTAAAGATATGAAAACAGCTGATGAATGGCCGCCGAAATCAAAAGTCAAGCAGATTTGGTTTGATAAAACGACATCGTCACAACAAAGTCATCCATAATCTCATCAATTTCCGAATCAGCTTCGTCTAGTCGATATACATACATCCACAAATTCTAAAAAGTACGTAATTGTGCCACTTATTTAAACAACGAGCTCTGGATACGATCAGTTTCCTTAATTTCACGAATGAGTTGCTTTGTACTTTCATCACATAACATATTTCTGAAGCATTGAAATCGCGGACACAAGCACAATCAAACAAAATGCAAACAAAACACCGCTGACTGTGAAGATGTGCAATCTTGCAATCTGCAACGCTGCAAGGGTCAAGTGAACACCCTAATAAATTATAGCTAATATCGATACATCTCGATCTCTACAATCACTTACATTGCACATAGGCATCTCCGTTGGGGAAGTCCTCCGGGCAGTAGCATTCGGCTTGATTGTTGTCGAGCACTTGACAGGCGGCATTGAGGCCGCAGGGTTGATCGTGACAGGCATTCACGAGTTGACCCTCGCAGAGACAGCCCTTGCGGGCATCTCCAATGCAGCCATCCATGCAGGCGCACTCATATCCGCCGGGCAGCTCAATGCACTTGGAATTGACACCACAAGGATTTGTGGCACAGCCACCGTCCAAGGGCTGACACTCGCTGGCGGGATTGCCAAAGTAGTCGGGCGGGCAGGAGCATTGAGCCTTGCGATTGACAACATGGCATTGGGCATTTGAGCCACAGGCGCCAAACTCCAAGCAGGGATTGCGACATTTGCCTTGATCGCAGCGTTTGCTGGACTCGCAGTCGTTGTCTTCACGGCACTCGAACTGGACACACTCCTTGCTGGGCTCACCTTCATAGCCGTCGGGGCAGTAGCAGAGCATGCGATGCTCCGAGACGGTGCAGAGAGCATTGCGTCCGCAGGCTCTATCATCGGCACAGGGATCAGCGCATTTGCCATTGACGCAACTCTGATCCGCGGCACAATCTCCATTTGACTTGCAACCCGCAATGCAGGAGCCTCTCTCACATAGCTGTCCCAGGGGGCATTGACGTTTGGCGCCACACTTGTTGCGGCACTTGCCACGTGCACATTGTTGTCCACAGGAGCAGTCCTCGGATCGGGAGCATTTGGAGGCACAATACGCGCCACTTTCATCGCACTCACAGCCGGGATGACAACGCTCGGGCGGCAGATGACAGCCAGTGAGTCCGTCACCAATAAAGGATGCTGGACACTGACATTGGACGCCGTGATTGATGACCAAACAGTCAGCGCATTGTCCGCACTGACCGGGAGTCTGGCAGGGATTCTGGCATTTCTTGTTGACACAGGCCTCGTCGCTGGCGCAGCTGAGGTCGTTGCGACAGCCCGTCTGGCAGACGCGATTCTCACAAATCTGGCCCTGGGCACAGGCGCTGTCCGTGTTGCACACGGTGCGGCAAGTGCCGCGCATGCAACGCTCATCGGAAAGACAGTTCTGGTCATTGCGGCACTTTCCTTGGCAGCTTCCCGCGTAGCACAGTTGATTGGCGCCGCAGTCCTCGTTGCGTCCACAGGCTGTACGTGGCGCCTTACACGCCACATTGGCATTACCGGCAAGTCCCTCTGGGCAGTTGCATTGCTTGCGATGATCGATGGCCTGGCAGATGGCATTGGTGCCACATGCCGTGGGATCCGCGCAGGGATCCACACACTGTTGACCCACGCACGCCAAATGTGCAGGACAGCCCTGGTCAGAGCGACAGCCCGTGACGCAGTTGAGTCCCAGACAGAGCTCTCCATGGGCACATTCATTATCGTGGCGACACAAGGGTTTGCAGACACCCTGCTGGCAACGTTCGTTGGTTAAGCAGCCGGCATCATCCGCGCAAAGTGGTCGACAGACGGACTCGAAGCAGGCGAGGCCATTGCTGCAGTCGCGATTCTCATGGCAGTCGAGGGGAGGTGAACGCACACAGCCCACTTGGGGCGTGGGATTGGGCACCATGCTGTCCAGGCAGCTGCAGCTGGCGCGATGATTCGACACCGAGCAGGCAGCGTTGGGACCACAAGGATTCTCCGAACAGGGATTAACGCATTTGTCATTGCGACAGGACTCTGAAGCACTGCAATCGTCGTCCACATGACAACCAAAGACGCACTTGTTGTGCAGGCAAACATGACCCAGGAAGCAATCGTTGTCCACGCGACAGGTCACTAAGAAGATGGTGGAAAAACAGAGATTATAGAGAAGCATCATTGGCAGTAAAAGTCAAGTTTCTACTTACGCATACAGTTGCCACGCAGGCACTTCTCATTGGAGGCACAGTCCAGATCGTTGTGACAAACTGGAAGACACATGGAGTCACGACAGCTGTAGCCCGGCGAACAGTCGCCATCACAGGCAACAGGAACACGGACACATTCCTTGGCGGCATCGCCGGTGAATCCTTCCGGACAATGGCACTGTTTCACATGGCTGAGCATGAGACATTCGGCATTCTGGCCACAAGCCTGTGGCTGCTGGCAAGGATTGAAGCATTGTCCGCCCTGGCACACCTCTGACGTACCACACTCGGTGTCCAGCAGGCAGGCAGCTAATGAGGATTTAAAATTACACTGGGATTAGCACGAGTGAAGTCGAAAGATGTTGAGACGGTTGTCTAACTTTTGATTCACGTTACAGTACAGTACATAGTACGTGGTGTTTCTGTTGTGGTAGTGTTGTTGTTGTCACGTGTGTTTAAGTTATGTTAACAGTTAGTCTATACTACGGGGCATATCGAGTCCAGAGTTAGTCTAGATCTCTAGCAGATGCTGTGACCGAATGTAGCTTAAATAAAATATCCGATGCAAATTAAAAGAGATTCCTTGTTTAAATTGAAGAAAGCTCCCTTAAGTTTCGTTTAGGAATAATACATTTAATTAGGAAGACTTTACTCTCAATGATAAGACTGCTATGTACTTACAACGACAGTCTATTAGGAATAAAAAAAGAATTAAGATTATATTTAAATTGGAGTGCACTTTATAAGCTCTGCATCAGGAGTAGTAGCTTGCGGGTCTTAATCAATTGTAAAGTGTTTATACAACTTGGGCAGTTGGAAAAGTGGCACAGCATCTTAGATCTAGTTATCGTGCTAGTTTGGTAAGTGATTAGCTAAGATAATAATTATGTTTTTGTTGTGACTAGATGGTAAGTTGATAAGTTGATAAAGTGTCGCTAAGTTGTGGTAGTCTTTAATTGGTTTAAGGCCCTGGGTGGTTGAGTGGTGCGTGAGTGGTTGGTTGGGTGGTTAGTACTTACGTTTACAGACACTGTCGGAGCAGTAAGTGTTGGTGGGGCAATCGCTAGTGATTTGACAGGGCACTGGCAATGGCTTACAGCCGGTCACCCGGTCAGCGGGTTGACCGTCGTAGCCATTGCGGCATGCACAGTGAGCGACATGACCTTTCGGAACACATTCCGCATTGGGGCCACATTGCAGATGGGCGCAGACATCTTGGCACTTGGGCACACCATTAGTCTTGGTGCATGCAGCATGCGGGGGACAATCGTCGTGAGTCTCGCACTCAACGGAGCTGCGACAGCCCTCATTATACGGATCACCGACGAGAGCAGGAGGACAGGTGCATTTGTAGGAACCGCGAGAGTTGCGACACCGAGCACCGGGTCCGCACGGTGCGTCCTTGCAAAAGTCAATGACGTCACAGCGCACGCGCGGATCGCCACTGAAGCCAGGCTGACAGTGGCAAACCTGACGATGATTCTCGGTAGTACAGAGAGCATTCTCCCCACACGGTTGTCCGATGAGACAGGCGATCTTGCACATGTGATTGTCGCAGCTCTTGTCATTGGAACAGTCCTCGTCGCTGTTGCACTCGATTTTCCTACAACCGGAGCGAGCATCTCCAAAGAAACCCTCCTTGCAGAGGCAGTCGGGTGCATGGGAACGTGCCACGCACTCGGCATTCCTGCCACAGGCGGCACGTCCGAGACAGACAGACTCACATCGCGCGCGTCCATAGGCATCGAGGAGACAAGTCTCATCCTCTCCGCAGTCGCTGTTGACGCTGCACTCCAGCTCCTTGGCACAGATGTTATTCTGACAGAACTGGAACTGTGGGCAGGTTGAGTTGGACTTGCAGGTGCTTTGACAGACGCCCTGAAGGCACAGTTGCTCCGAGATGCAATCGCGATTGCTGCTGCAAAGCGCATTACAAATTCCATGAGCACAAATGCTGCCCTGTGGACACTGTGTGTCCTGTTGACAATACTGCAGTGGTACACAGCCCTGTTTGGCATCTCCGGTGCTGCCCGACTCGCAGGCACAGACTCCAATGTGATTTTGGACGGAGCAACGGGCGAGTGCACCGCAAGCATTCGGCAGGGAGCAGGGATCAATGCACTTGGCATCCAGGCAGGCCTTCTCCGCGGCGCAATCTCCATTGTCGGCGCACTCAATCAGCACGCACTCCACCTGGGCATCTCCTCGGGAGTTGGCCGGACAGCTGCAGATGGCTTTGTGAGACTGAGCCTGACAATTGGCATTCAGACCACAGGCCCCTTGACGTTCGCAGGGACTACGGCAACGGGAATTTTGGCAGCTGGCGGACGCAGGACAGTCGGCATCGCTGAGACATTCGCTGGGATCGCGACAGCCGGCCTGGAGAGGATCTCCAATGAGTCCCTCGGGGCACTTGCAGTGATAACTGCCCGGGAGATTGTCGCAGAAGGCGGTGCTGTGGCAGGGTTGAGTCAGGCACTCGTTGATGTCCTCGCAGACGCCATTGATCAGCTGATAGCCCTCGTAGCACTCGCAGATGGCCTGGTGATCCGTCACCTGGCAACTTCCCTTACCACAGCTGGTCAAGTCACAGGGTTTGATGCAACGATTTGTTTCCGCGTCGCAGGCACGATCGCTGGCACAGTCTACGTGATCAATACACTCGACCTTGAAGCAACCAACACCCGTATCGTTGGGATCACCCAAATATCCAGCAGGACAGTTGCAAGTCGATTGATGTCCTTCTGCCTGGCAGTGAGCATTCGCTCCGCAGACCGTGTGCAGACAGGGATCCGTGCACTTGCCATGAATGCAGGACAAACTATTTGCGCAATCATCATGCTTGTGACATTGTCGTGGCTGTGAGCAACCTTGTTGCGTGTAACCATCTCCGACAGTTCCCTCGGGACACAGGCAGCGATAGGAACCAGGCACGTTCTCGCACCTGGCGCTGGCATGACAGGGTTGCTCAGTGCACTCGTCGATGTCCGAGCAACCGAAGGGAGTGCCAATGAATCCACTTGCGCACTTGCATTTTCCTGTTAGACAGAGCTCCGTTGGGGGACAATCATTGTCCGATTCACAGCCGGGTTGGCAGGTACGGTCGCTGTTGCAGATTTCTCCGGTGAGACAGTTGTTGCTGGTGTAACAGACCTTGCGGCAGACCTGCTGATAACAACGTTCTCCGATGGCGCAGGCAGAGGTCTGGGTACAAGGTAGATTACATTGATTTCCTATGCACATGTGTCCACTCGGACATTGATTGCTGGCAAGGCAGGGAGTGGGCACGCGTACGCAGCCCTGCTCCGGTGTAGGGTTACCCTCGAAGCCTTCCGGGCAGGTGCATTGACTGCGATGCTGGGCAATGCTGCAGAGCGCATTGGGACCACAGCTGGTGCCCGATTTACACGGATCGATACACTTGTTTCCGATGCAGGACTGTTCCTGTTTGCACTCCTTGTTGCTGCGGCAGCCGAGGGCGCAGTTGCCGTCCAAGCAGGCCAATCCGCTGGCACACTGGCTGTGATCCAGACAGGAGACGACGCAAACATTACCGACACAACGCTCTCCTTCGGAACAGTCCTGTGTATTGCGGCACGCCACACGGCACTGACCATTGTAGCACAGTTCTCCGCCGCAATCCACATCCGTGAGACACTTGGAGGCACTACGGGCACATCCATTCTTCGCCGACTCCGAGATGGGCTGGAAGCGTAGCGGGCAACTGCAAACAGGTTTCCGATTGACGACCTTGCAGTCGGCATTAGATCCACAAGCATTATCACAGGGATTTAGGCAACGTCCTCCGGCACAAATTGTATTTGCCGGACAGTCGGCATCTCCATTGGGACACTGACCATCGGGACGGCAGCCCTTTGCATTAGATTGAGGCTCTCCAGCAAACAAAGGTGGGCACTTGCAGTGGGCGCCATCGGGGGTAACTTCGCAAATGGCCGTTGGGTGGCAGCTTCCAGGGGCACAACCACTCTGCTTGACGCAGGCCACCTCGGGTAGAGGATTACCCCGATAACCAGGTGGACATTGACAGACCGCGCGATGATCCTCGGCCAGGCAAATAGCGTTTTCTCCACAAGATTCCTCATCACACACATCGTAGCAGGTGTGTGTCATGCGGTTGCACATCTGACTTGGAGGACAGTCGTGGTTGTAGACACAGGGCACGCTCTGACAGCCATTGAAGGGATCGTAGGGATCTCCGGCATAAGGTCCAGGTGGGCATTGACACTGCGCTTGATGGTTGTTTGTGATGCAGACGGCGCGAGGTCCACACTTGACACTGTCGCAGGCGGGACGACAACTCAACGATTGAGTGGATTCATCCTTGATGCAGGCCTCCGACTCGGAGCACTCGGCGTTGCTGCGACATTGATGTTTACGCTCTGGCTGACAACCATTGCGATCATTGGGATTACCCACGAATCCACTGAGGCAATCACAACGTCCCTGATGATGTCTTGCCACACATATCGAGTTGGCGGGACAGGTGAAGGCGTCGCAGATCGCCACGCACTTGAGTACGCCCAGTACATCGGGGCGACAGGCAGAGGCGTCGGGACAGTTGTCATCGCTGGTGCAGTCGGGGAGCGAGGGCTTCTCGCAGGAGGAGACAACGGGATTCCAGACAAAGCTGTCGGCACAATTGCAAATCGCATGGCCGGCCGGATTGATCTTGCACAGCTCGTTGGGACCGCAGACAACATTCGAGCAGAGATTAATGCACTCGCGAGTGCCCAATCCTCCGGTCTGACAACCAAATCCTCGCTCGCAGTCCTTGTCCGTCTTACATTTATCCTCCAGATCGGGAACTTTTCGCTCCGGCTGGCATCCCACTTGCAGGTTGCTTGGATTACCGAAGTATCCATCTGAGCAGATGCAAGAGGAGCGATGATCGTCGGCCACGCAAAGAGCGTTGGGTCCACACTGGATCTTGGAGCAGGCATCGACGCACTTGCGCAGACCTTTGCCCAGTTGGAAGCAAATCTCCGTGTGGCGGCAGTCGGCATCGTTGCCGCACTGTCCACGAATGCTGCAACCCTGACTGAGATCATGTGGATCTCCGAAATAACCCAAGGGGCACAGACATTTTCCTGCATCACAAATGGCACGTGGTCCACATGCCGTCTTCGAGCAGAGATTCTTGCAGTGACCAGCCTGGCAGCTGTATCCATCGGGACACTCGACTCGCTCACTGCACTGACATTGGTTCGCATCCTGGCAGAACTTGCTCTCGATGGGTTGACAGCTGCTGTAGGGATTTCCCGCATGCCCAGATAGACAGAGACACTCGAAGCTACCGGCTGTGTTGAGACAGGCGGCATTCAAGCCACATGGCTTGTTGGCGCACTCATCCACATCCTGGCAGCCGATATAGGGATTGCCGCTAAATCCTTGAGGACAAATGCAGGTAATTTGATTGCCCGCAGCACGACACTCGGCATTGGGTCCACAGCTGTTCGGTTGACAGACATTCTTGTTCTGGGCGCCGCAGCCTTCGTAGGGATTGCCAAAGGTGCCAGGATTACAGGCACAACGGCTCTGTCCCAAACCGTATTCACAATGGGCGTTCTCTCCACAGTGGGGCGAACACGTGGCCATCTCGATGGGCGGCATGCAGAGCAAATCGGGATTACCCACAAAGTTTGGTTCGCAGACGCATTTGCCGTTGTTCTTGTCGCAGGTGGCACCGATGCCACAGACGACACCCTCGCAGCGCTCCTTGCAGCGTCCATTGATGCAGATCTGTCGCTCGTCGCAGGGTCTGGAGGCGCTGCATTGATCAGTGCTGCAGCTGCCACCAGGGAAGGGATTTCCCAGATAGCCCTGGGGGCACTTGCAGGTGGGTCCCTCACTGGTTGGAATACACAGGGCGCCCTCGCCACAGATGACATCCTGGCACTGGGACACACAATCGCCATCCGCATTCTTAACGAATCCCACGCGACAACGACACCAACCGGCATGCTGATCCGTCTCGCAGTAAGCATTGGCTCCACAGAGCAGACTGGCGCAGGGACTAAGGCAACTGCCGTCGAGGCAGGCCAGATTGCTGGCACAATCCTCGTTGCTGAGGCATGTGCTCTTCGGCACGCCATTCTCCAGAATGCAGCCGCTCTTGTATGGATCCCCCGTGAATCCTTTGGGGCAGACACACTGATAGCCGCCCTTCTTGTTGACACAGTAGGCACCATAGGCGCAGGGCAGGTGAGCACACTCATCCTCATCCGTGCAGCCGAGCAGAGGATCTCCCTTGAAGCCCGCCTCGCACATACATTGCGGTGGATCGGAGGGTGTGCACTTGGCATTGATGCCGCAGGGGAATCTCTCACAGGGACTCTTGCATTTGTTGTTATCCTGCGGATCAAGGAAGTAGGGAGGCGGACAGACGCACTCTCCCGGCTGGATGCACTTCTCATTGCTGGCGCATTCCTTGTCTGCGGCGCACTTGCGCTGCGCAGGCGCACAGAGTCCATTGTAGGCATCTCCCTGATATCCCTCGGGGCAGTGGCAGCTGTAGCCACCCAGCTGATTGACACACTGAGCTCCATAGGCGCAGAGCTGAGCTCCACGCTCCTCGCATTCGTTGACATCGACACAGCTACCGTCGGCTTGGGTCTGATAGCCCTTGGGGCAGGCACAGTAGCTGACCCCACCTGCAATCGAGATGCATTCGGCACCACTCGGACAGGGTTGTCCCGTGGAGCAGCCCGCCAAGACGCAGCTATTGCCCAGCAGCTTGTAGGGCGCCTGACATTGACACTCGGGACTGCTGCATATCTCACACATGACGAAGGGATTTCCTGTGTGTCCCTGGGGACAACGACACTCGTAGCTACCGGGCAGGTTTTTGCATAGGGCATTCAAGCCACAAGCTGGCTTGCCACGCTGTGCTGAACACTCATCCACATCCTGGCACTGACCACCTTCCGGATTTCTTTCATAACCCTGACGACAAATGCAGACGCTGCTGCCGGTGAAGGAGTCCAGTACACAGCTTTCGCCTAGAGCGCAGGGATTGGCATCGGAGCAGCCGATGGTCTTGCCGGAGGCACAACCCTCCCGATAGGCATCCCCAGTGGAGCCACCTGGACATTGGCAAAGATATCCGCCAGCTGTGTTGCTGCAAATGGCATTCTCCGCACAGGGATTAGCTCTGCACTCGTCGATATCACTGCATCCACCTGGAAGAGCAGCATTTCCTGTATATCCAGGCGCGCAGAGACATTGCGCTTGTCCATTTGCGAGCATGCACTGGGCATGGGCGCCACAATCCTGTGTCTCGCACGGATGTCGACAGTCGTTGCCAATGTTGGGTTCCGGGCACAGGCAACGATTGGTATCATCGCAAATGGCATTGCCAGGACACTGTTCGCTCGTGGCACAGCTGACAATGGGCACACAGCGCACCGAGGGATCTGGATCGGCGAGAGTTCCCTCTGGACAGCGGCAGCTGTAGCCGCCTCCAGGCAAATTGATGCAATCGGCACCCGAGCCGCATTTGCCACCCGCACGACACTCATCCACGTCGAGGCACTTTGTGTGGGGATCTCCCGAGAAACCAGGTGGACAGGCGCAGCTGTAACCACCTGGAGTATTGCTGCAAGTGGCATTCTGGCCACAACTTCCAAACGGTCCATGCAGCTGGTCGCACTCATCGATGTCCACACAGCCAGCAGAGACATCGCTAGGATTATAGGTCCAACCCTCCTCGCAAACGCAGTACGCCTCGTTCTGATCCGGTTTGCAATAAGCATGAGCTCCACATTTTACATCCTCGCATGGCTGCTTGCAGGCCAATCGCGGTGGACTGCCCACATAACCGGCCTCGCAATCACAGCCATAGGAACCGGGAGTATTCAGACACTGAGCATGAGGTCCACATGCCTCGGCATGCGTTCTACACTCATCGATGTCCACACAGCTCGAGCCAATGGGCTCGAATCCGTCCAGACAGAAGCAATGATTCTCAATACATTCCGCATTATTGGTGCAGTCAAAGTTGCTGCTACACAGAATGTTGACATCTGTGGGCACACAGCCATCCTTTGGATCGGGCTTTCCATCGTATCCTTGCGGACATTTGCACTCGTATCCCGGTACGGCATTCTCACAGATCGCATGCTCTCCGCAAGGCTTGTCCAGGGCTGCACACTCATCGATGTCCACACAACCCCTGAAGGGATCTCCCGTGTAATCCGGCTTGCACGTGCAAACAAAACTTCCGATCGTGTCCGTGCAAATGGCGTTGTCGCCACACGGATTATCCTGGCATTCATTGATGTCTGCGTTTCGATCGCGCGAGGGATTTGCAGAGGGGGGTGAGACGGGGGATATCAACGCGTGTTCATTGGCGTGTTGTGTGTTCGTTTTGCAGGGGGGTGAGGGCCGAGGGGGGAGGTGGTTAAATATATATTTTAATTAATTAAATTAGTAATCAAATCAAACAATACAAAGATAAATGTATGAAAGTTGTGGAAGCAATAGCGTGAAAAGGGGGAGCGGGGTTGGGATTGTGGGAATAGAGATACTAAGAAAAGCTTTTGAAAGCTATGGAAAGCTGGGGGAAGCTATGAAAAGCTGTGGAAGCTAACAAAAAAGCAGCTGAAAGCATTTCATCAGAGAAAGTGAGAGACAGAGAAGAAAAGCACAGAGTAGGAGAGCAACCGAAGCTTACAGAGCTCAGCTTAGACTGCTTTGACAGCTCGCAAGCTTTGGCAAAAGCTCTGACTTTAGAAAATTAAAGAGATGGGCGTGTGACAAAACATGCAATTTTAAAAGCATAAAATTAATTTATTTTGATTTTGAAAAGCTTCTGCTAGCAAATTTTTTAATATAATTTAGTTTTTGAAGCGTTATTTAAACTTCTATATGCAATTGATTTAGAAAACACTTTTAAGATTAATTTGAAAATTTAACTGAATTTGACTTTCATTTCAAACTATTGTCACACCGCACATCCCTAAGTCGAAAGTGGATTTTCAGCTAAGATTAAGTTCTTGAAAATTGAAAAAAAAACATGCAATTAGACAAATACTAACTCTCGCAGTGCAAATAGCCCTGTCCTTGGAATCCGCTTGGACAGAGGCAACGATATGAGCCCGGAAAATTGATGCATTTGGCATTTGTGCCACATTTGGCAACACCATCCGGCTGATTGCACTCGTCGATATCCAGACAGGCCAAGCCGGCACCGGATGTTGCCGCCGGTGTGATCAATGTGTCGCCATCGCCATAGCCCAGTTGTAGTGTGGGTGTTGAGCTGGGCAACTCGGCATTTGGATCGTGCTCGAGCACAAAGCCCAAAGGACAACGACATTGAAAGCTACCGCCCATGTTCACGCATTGAGCACCCAAACCGCATGGATTGTTAATGGCGCATTCATCGACATCTGCATTTGTTAGGCATTAATCGTATTAATGAATCAGTTGTTGTTTTGTTTTTTTGCGGTGCATGCGTGTATGTGTGTGTTTGAGTGTGCGTGAGTTGTGCCAAAAAAACGGTGCCAAAAATATATGTCAAAAATAATAGCAAGAATTTTGTAAATGAATATGGATTTGTAGCGTAAATTCTTAGATAGATTTCTTGGTACTCACCCTCGCATCCGTTCATGGGATCCCCGTTGAAACCGTCGGGGCAAAGGCAGCGGAAACTGCCGTCTGTATTTAGGCAATCGGCATTGCGTCCACATGGCGTGCGAGCGCATTCATCGAGATCGACGCAACCCTGTTCGGTGCGTCCATCGCCATCGTATCCCGTGGGGCAGTCGCAGCGATGACTGCCCTCGAGATTCGTACATATGGCACCGGGTCCGCACACATTCGGATATGCGCACTCATCAACGTCCTGGCAACCGTCATAGGGATTGCCCACAAAGCCCTCTGGACACGCGCACGTATAATTTCCGGGCGTATTGATGCACTGGGCGTGGACGCCACAGGCCAATGGATTACTGCACTCGTCAACGTCCGTGCACAGCACTTCGCCATCGCCCGTGTAGCCGTCCTTGCACTTGCACAGGAAATGCGCTGGCAGATTACAGCACTCCGCATTCTCCACGCAACGCGATGCTATCGTTGGATCTTGGCATTCGTCAATGTCTGCAATGGCAATAACAATAGCAATAACATTATAACGATGAGGCATGATTTATCGGAAGCGTCAAGGCACAAATGAGACGCAATTAAAAAACATAAAAAAACATATGCGCGTATGAAACGAAAGACTTAGGCAACGAACTTGTTATTTACGCATTTACCGCTTGACTGCACAACGCATTGGAATCGCATGTGGTTTGTGCAACGTCAACTAGTGGGACTCAACGTTTTTCTAATTTGCATGTTACGCATGACATTTCAGTGTCATCATCTGCCTTGGCAGCCAAGCAGCAATGTCAATGCGCACAGGATGCACCAGTTGCATATATTTCCCCCTACCACATTATCTGAACCAATTACAACTTTATTTCGAATCTGAGTTAGCTCGAAATGAATAAACTGGCATTGGTTGCAAATTCCCAATAAATCTGTTTGTGGATATTTTTTTGACAAAATTTCATAGCATTATTATCATTTAATATTTCACTGAGAAAACTTTGTTGTTCTATGCTAAATGTGGCATTTAAAGTTTAAATTTGAATTAAGTTTTAAATGCAGAATGAATTAAGAGGCCAAACTATGTATAAAATTACATTCCGCTTGAAAATCTGTTCAGCTTTAACAAAGTTATCAAAAGTTAAAGTTGCTCAAACCACTATTCATTACTCAATTAGAAAAACTCTTAATCAGAATGAATATATTTTATATCAACCATTTATAATCCAATATGCAGCTTAGTTGGATAAGTGAAAACTAAAGTGTTCAGTTAAAGCTATAATCAATTTTCGAATCTTTGTCATTCATACTGAAATTGATTTATATTTTTTGGTATTTCATGTAGAATCGTAGAATCTTTTGCTTGATTTGGATTGTTTGCTTGTTGATGGTGTGTTTGGCTAATGGATGAATCTACTCGCATTCTGATCATGCGGAAGCACTGCGATCAGCTTTACGCTCCAATAGGCCGCAGCGCATTGAGAATTCAATTCAATTCTATTCCCTTCTCTTCCCCCTCTCAAAAGTCAATGAAGCGGCAACTGTGGCAAACTTAGGGCCACAATCGAGTACAAAGGGGGGGGGGGGGGGGGGGAGGTAAGGAAGGTAGGTTGGTAAACTGGCAGAGCCATTAATCATTGGGTTTATGGATAAGAAATGTTGTACATTTATAGCTAATATGACATAAGTACAAAAGTTGGCAAAAGACAAGCAGAGACAGGGCCAAGGACAAGACGAGAGAAGGAAAGGGATGGGAAGAAGATAAGATGCCTTATAATTATGGGCAGTCGAGCAAGTTGCGCAGTTATAATTACTAGTTTTTAACTTATAAATTAAGAGGATCATCACTCTCAAACTGGTATGGCCCCTAACACACAGTCACTTCTCCTCTGCTCCCCTCTCTTTCCATTTTCATTCTTTCATCTTTCGGACTTGGACTCATCGTCTTCGTCTTCGTCTATGATATGACTGCATTCCATGTTACCAGTTACCAATTGCTAAGTCTGATTACTCAATGTCATCGTCTGCGTTCGCCTGTCTGCCACATGGCAGTTGCCAGGTTACAAGTTGCCAGGTTGCAAGTTGCCAAGTTGCCGAGTTGCCGAGTTGCCAAGTTGGTAGCCAGGAGTTTTTGAGTCAGAAGCAGGAAGCATTCTATGTTCTTCTAAGTTTCAGTGTCAGTTTAATTACTTTATGCAATGTGCTTACTGAAGGCTGAGAGACTGAAGGTTGTCTTAGCCCACGTCTAGGCCATTGACCATTAGGCCATTGGCTCTGGTAATAAGGTTTGTTATGGTTTACAGCCTGTCTGTGGATTCAGGTGCAAAATTCAATTTATTTGCGCCTCAGCTACTCTCAATATAATTGAGATTTCTTTTCCTGTTTTTTTTTAGGAGTAAAGTTCTAATTTTCATGTAGGCGTTGTTTCAGCCTTGGGCCAAATGTTGGAGCTTGAAATCGGTTTTTGTTTTTGTTTTTGTTGCTGGCGAACCAATCAAATATGCGTGACTAAAGGTAATTAAGTTGAGTGCATGTTGAAAATGTTGCTGACATAATTCTCCCTCTCTCTCTTTCTCTATGGTATTCTCCATTTCCCTTGGGGCTCTTCTCAATTCAGATTTCCGGTAGACACTGTCTGGGGAATCGTTAGAAGAACATAATTCTATCGAATGGCATTTGAGAAAAGACAGTTAAACTTGTTCAAACTGACCATTTTTATTTGTGAGGCACTCTTACGTCAAATAAATGAAGACAATTTTTCTTTCTAACTGTCTTTGATATTATGTAAATTAAAATTGGTGTAAATTTTGCATTTTATGAGCAAGCTTTTAAAAAGTTGGAATAAGCCGAATCGAGCTTAAGAGAATTTTAAAGCTAGTCTGAAAAGTAAACTTAAGATCACCTCTAAAGTTATATAAATGAAACTTTTTATAGTACAGCTGATAGTTTACTGAGTAATTTCATATAATTTGTATAATAAAGAGAACTATTTAATATCACATGGATTCTGAGCTAAGAAACTTTTCATTCACTTAGTAACTATCATTCCGAAGCTTCCCCAAGTTTTTGACTCTTGTTCGTTTTGATTTATAACTACCTCAACTCATGGCTTATATTATCTCTGGTCTCTCTATGCTCCATACTTCGTATATTGCAAAATATTCAAGTCTGTGTTGGCTTGGCAGTGTTTAACTGCACTAATCAAAGCTAATTAGCAGTCGAGACTGTACAGATTTATTGTAAAATGCTGAAACAAAACAATCTACAAAGCAGATAAAAGCGTGGATCGGATCGGGTCTGGACTTGTTGGCGTCTCTCTAATAAATTTATGTAATTGTTCTGCTAATTAGCATTTGCAATTTATGGTCGTTGTTGTTGGTATTTCAGTTATGACATTCGTGCCACAAATTTGCACTATTTTTACAGATAGTCGCAAATACTTATTGTATATGTATTTGTATATAGCTAAGTCTATATACATAGAAGAGCAGCAATTTACGAGCGGACATGACTTTCATGCTCGACTGCTAAACTATGATGAACAACTCAAAAAAAAGAAGAAAAAACAGACAAAAATACAGACAGACAGCAGCCGAAACAGAAAAACAAAACTAAAAGTCTATGTGGTGTAATTTATGGTGAAGCATAGCTAAATAACATTTGAACTTGAACCCAAGCGAAAAACTAAAATTATAAACTAAGCAGAGAAATAATGGATTCGACTACAAAGATGCCCAGTTAAATTTTTGCAATGCATTTTTGTATCTAAATATTTATATTTACAGCATAAATACTTAGCTATCTATAAGATAGAAATTAGAAAATTAGAAATTATTTGTAATTCTTCTAAAACTATTATTTGATTATGCTGAAAATTTTAAGACTTTTACCAAAAAAAAGTTTACCTAATGCAAGATTTGTTCAATGCCAATCTTTAAAAATATATTTCTCTAATTTCAGACTACCCTTGTGGCACTTTCTCAAGCGTACAGGGTATGCACAAACTGGGAGCAGAAATATGAAATTAGCTAACAAATTTGTGGCGCAATTATGCGTTAAATTTTTCCATGTAAGGCACAACAACAGCAACAATAACTAAAAAACGACAACAATTATAGCAACAACAACAACAACGACGACGACAACATTGAGAAAAAGATCAAGGTCGACCGCCGGACAGCGTCAAGTGATGTCAGTTGAAGTCGGAGTCGGAGTTGAGGTGGAGTTGAGGTTGAAGTCATGGGTGGCTCAATTTGGCGGTGGCGCGTAAATGTGGCAACAACTGAAGCTGCGACTTGAGCTTGAAATTAGGGTTCGGGGGTTGTGGCAACAAGGCGTGTCAATGCCGACGCTTAAAGCCATTTTCATGGCTTATCAGGCGACACGCCAATTAATTGCTGCTGCCATTTTGATAGTGCTAAAGAAAAATAAAAGTATATATATAAGAGATATCGGATATATATATATATAGGTTGGTCTGCATGGCAGATAAACACGTTCACAGTCCAGGCTTATCAGCTGACGTTGATCTGAAAACTGTGCGTCGAACTGGTCGAAAGACAGAGAGCTGAGTTTCCAGTTGGAAGCTGAAGCTGCAGTTGAAGTTGAAGTTGGTTGTGCGGTGCCGTTTGCGGCTTTTGAGGACAGCATTAAGCGCCGACAATGTTGCCGCATGTTGTTTGCTGTGTTTGTGCCACAACAACAGCAACGTGGGCCACAATCTATTTTATCCGTTTTAATGATCTGCCCCAGTTAGCGAAACGAAAGGGAGCAAGCTGCCGCCTGTTGAACGTGCCAACAAAATAAAACAAAAAACAACAGCAGCAACAACAACAGCTACAGCAACAACACTAAGTACAGCTGCAACAACTCGTGTTGCTGCTCAAACTGCGGCAAAAATAGTTATAAATTTAGCACTCAACTCGAGTCGAGTTAGAGAGTCGACACTCAGTCCATTTTACTGCAAGACAAATGCATTAGAGGCAGCTATTGACTTGCCACTAAGCTACACTCAGAAAAAAATATCAAGACTTCCGTATTTAAACAGGGAAAATTGAAGTGCAAACGATCTCAAAAGCTGACAGAGTTCGGAATTTTTTTAAAACTGAAAACATCTTATTTTAAGCTCGCTTCTCGCAGTCTCGGAAATCTTAAAATACGATTTTAAAGAACATTCTCATATTAAAGAACGTTTTAAACTCGAAATATACCAAATTAAATACACAAAAATCGCGAAAATTAACAAAAATAAATTTCATTTATCATTTTTGTTGGTCAACTGATGTCACCGTTTTTCGGCTAGAAC
Source organism: Drosophila suboccidentalis (assembly GCA_037043435.1). Classification (NCBI taxonomy): domain Eukaryota; kingdom Metazoa; phylum Arthropoda; class Insecta; order Diptera; family Drosophilidae; genus Drosophila; species Drosophila suboccidentalis. The sequence continues at coordinate 637,169 of JBAMBK010000415.1, read as the reverse complement.
GAGTTGAGAATTTTAAGGTGCATCTATGAAAAATATAACAGAAACAGATTGCTTCATACTTAATTCAAGAAAAATAAAACAAAAATTTAAGAATTAAAAATACAAATATTTTTCTAAGTGTAACATTCGCATCTTCTCCTACCCCCTTCCCCTTCCCTCCCCTCCTCACACTTTATGTGGCAATTTTGTCTTCATTGCATAACTGGACTTTGGCGATGCGTTAACGAAGTCGTCGTCGTCGTCGTCGTCGAACGACGCACGCATCTGAGTTATGAACATGAACATAATGCGAATGTGCCACCAGCTCAGCAACAGGTGCAACAGGTACCGTTAGACACCTCTGCAAGTGTGTGTGTGTGTGTGTGTAAAAGCCAAACAGGTAGACAACCCCACACAAAATCCAAAAAAAATGTGGTGGAAAAAGTGGCGTGTGGCTTGAAGACTGGCCATGATTTGTTGCTAAGTTTAATAGGTGAACTTGAAGCTGAAATGCTAAACTGGATACAGTTGCGAGAGTATCTGCATAGAGACAAGAGAGACAAGAGACAGTTGCCATAAAGTCAGTAAAAAATTGCTGGTGCCAACTAAGCGGTCTCCATAGAAAAATACGAGTAATAGTGCTTAAAAATGTTTCGACTCTTGTTTTGCTTACAGTGATGGAAAAATAATAGAAACGAAAGTAATTTTGACATTTCAAACCGAATATTTGTTAATATGGAAAAAGGCTGCACATGAATATAGATTATATTTTATAATATATATATTTTAAAAATACAAAATGAAATTTGTGTATCTTTTATGTTTTATTTTTATATATCCGCTCCTATTTGCAGAGATTTTGTGCATAAAGGGACTAAAATCTATTGATCTTAATCTGAATATTAAAATATTTCAAAATACCTTTTCTGAGAAACATTAAAAAATAAGGTTACTTAAGTATCCTAATACTAATATTACTATTATCAAATGAAAAAGCCAACAGAGTGGAGAGTCTAGGAAATTAAGTGAATTTAACATGAACAATCAAAGACATAATCTAAGATAATTTCACATTTATGCAATTGCACTATAAAGAGTCATTCATCATGATTTAATTAGAGCTCGTGGCTAGATTTGATGAACTGTGTGGGAGAGTCGAGTGCGTGCCTCTTGGCCATGGCTATAATAATGTACTTGAGCTACACGTAAGGGGATAGAAAGTTTCTCAGCATATTTAAAGCAGGTTGATTTAAATGATTATAGACTAAACTACTAGGCGAACTGTTCTCTGGAAGTCTCAACTGTCTGTCTGTTGTAATGAAATGCATTGTGAATGAAAGGGGAAAGAGGAAGAAAGAAGGTTGGCTTTAGAATGGAATTAGATAATGCTCGTATGACTGAAATGCGATGCTGAGACGTTTCAAGCCACTGCCCAGAATTTATGCATGCCTGACGACTCCCTACCTACCTACCTACCTACCCCTCCCCACCCCCTATCAACACCCCACCATCTTGACAGTTGGTGCGAGAAGTCGTCACATTGCAATCTAGAATCTCAGCAACGTCTTCATACTTAGCGCGCTTTGTGAAATTTGCGCTCGTTATCGCATTGCATCGTCAAGAGAAGAATTGAGGGAGGAGCTTTAACAGAGAGGGTGGGAACGAGAGGGAGGGGAACACAGGCCACAGGCCACAGGCAGCTGCTCTTCTTGAGTGTTGAAAGTTCTGGCGTGTCCATGTTTGGGGTCAGATTACATGACACTGATTCCTCGTCTAACAGACATGTATATGCACGTACAATCATGTCTATGTCTATGTCTATGCTTTGTGGCGCAAATGCATTGCTACAAATGTTGTGGTTTCGTTCTATCCACCAACATGAAACACCAACACCATTATCATCATCATCATCATCATCATCAACATCATGAGGAGATGGAGAAGGAAGAGCCTCTCTGTTAAGTGCTCCCTGTGCTTAGAATCTTTTCCTATATTTTCTAGTTATTATTATTGTAGTTTTTGATTTCTTTTGCCTTCGCTTCTCTAACTTTATCTATGTGGATGCCATAATGTGTTTTCATTACGCAACATTAGGCCCAGTCCAATTATGGCTGGCACTTTTTCACTGTCGTACAGGTCGACAGGTTGGACAGGTGCGCTGGAGGGTTTTGGGCCCACGCTGTGCGCTTTACATTATATTGAAGAGAGAGAGAGAGGAAACTTAAGTTAACGAAACAAGTTCATCAGCGAGTGGGTTATACGACAACACTGAGAGAAAACTCTAATAAATATCAAATTAAAATCAATATGTTCATCTATAGTTCGAAATCATATGCGAAGCTATCTTTAAAAACTGCTTAAAGTCTCGAGATGATGTGGAAAAAGTGGCAGACATTATTTGTCATTAAAAATTAAATTTAAAATTTGCTTTAATAAATTTACAAATGAAATGAAAGCATTTTCTGAACATTGTCAATTAAATAAAAGATTAAATTGTAGTTTATACCACTCAATTCCTGATGAAAAAGATCTTTACTGATCTTTCCAATAACTAAAAGCTTGGGCAAAACTTCAGACTTCAGACTGAAGACTTCATACAACTCAACTTACTTGAAAGTCAAAAACTAAAAAAAAAGCATTTCCTCATTTGTTCTAAGCTATCTTAAGTGATCTTTCTGGCTAAATTGAAATCTTAGACAGGACTTTAGTTGGCTGACTTCGATCGAGGTTTAATCGAATAAACATCAGTTTAAAGTTCTTCCTCATTCAATGTAAGCCATTTGCATTCTGTGATCTTAAGCGATCTTCAGACATGTTCTTAGATTTCAAGTGCTTCGTTTTGCATTTGTTTCCTCTCCCCTCACTCCGCTCCTGTGAATATTTCTAAGCTGGGAGCTTCAACAATAACTAACTTATAACAAAGAGACGACGCTGTAAGGTACTCAAGTGTAATCGCTACATGGTCATTATTATTACCTCGCTGGATAAGTATACACCGAGGAGATTCCATTGTGCGATCTGAGAGAAAAGCTTTCATATTGCAGTTGTTTAGAATTGTTGCTGTTGTTGTTGTTGTTGTTGTTTTGATGGCCGGCGCGTCTTTTGTTACATTTTAAACTTGAAGCTGGGCACTTGAGACGATTGAAATGACTTGAAATGAGACTTGAAGATCTTGCTAAGATTTCCAGTGAAATAAACCGTTAGCAACGTTCAGATCTGTGAGGTAACCCAGACTAAATCATGGTCTCAGCCAACAAGACAACAAAACAAGCAACAACAACAGGCAACAGACGTTGACGGAAGTACAAAACGGCAACAACAATCATTTGTAGCCGTTGTTCGTTGGGGTTTGGTCGGTCATTTATGCCTATGCTTAGTAAATAATAACAACAATACTACGAGTATATGACAATAACAAGGCTGAGACGAAGACTTACCTTCACATTGGAAACCATTGCCGCGATAGCCCGGAAAGCAGGTACACGTGAAGCTGCCCAATGTGTTTGTGCAATGCGCAAAGACATCGCATGGACGCTGCTTGCACTCGTTCTCATCTATAAAATGGATAAAAATGGATAAAGTTTTAACGGTTATGTAAGGCTAAAGCCAAGGCACAGTGGGATTAAAGGGCTGGATTAGCTAACTTATATATGTATATTTAGAATTTTCTATTTAGAATAAATTGCTTTTTTTCTAATCTTTTCGATTTATAAATTTCAAATTAGATATCAAAGATATACACACATTCCAATATTAAAGCCATTCAACAAATATTAGAATTAACAAAAATAGTTGTATATTAATATTTAAATATCGAGAGCATTGTTTGTAATTTATTTGATTATTTACGTTAAGAATTAATCAAATTATATTTTCTATAATTCCAATTAATTAATTGAATTTAATAAATATAATTGTGCATTAATTAAAATTGTATGCTTATTTTTCTAATCTTTTCGATTATTTACGTTAGGATTTAAAACCAAATCTATTTTTAAGAATTTAACATAATAAGTTCAAATAAATTTACTATTTTAATTATCAAATACGTACAATATTCGGATACCAATATTAATCCACTCAACAAATATTTGATTTCAATAATATAAATATTACTTATGTAAAAATTACAGTGATGAAAAATTATTAGAAAAAAATTTATAAAAAGCTGCGCATGAATATAGAACTCCGTTGTATTGTTAAATTTTGAAACATTACCAAATAGGTATTTGGTAAAAATTATGAAACTAAAATACATATATTTTCTAATGCAATTTTTAAAACATAACATAAAATATCGATTTTATGATTATATAACATTTGGTTTAAGTTAATCTAGCCTTTTTGCTCCACTGTGCATTGTTTCTGGTTTGGTTTGGTTGCCTTGGATGCCACTTACCCTGATCGACGCAGTTGCAGCCGCCAAAGCCGTCATTGCAATGGCAAACACCGTTGAGGCAAACACCATTTGTGCACTGTGTGCCATCCTTATCACAGTCATCTGCAATGCACCACAAAGTAAAGTAATTCAGTTAAAATCGCATTGAATTTGGCTACAAAAAACAGAGATCGATCGATCGATCGATCGTTTCACTTACTTGTGCATTTGAGCTCTTTACTCAGCTCATCGGAACCAAGAAAACAATCTTGATTGCCGTCGCAGATTTTCGATAGATCGTATAGTTGCAAATAGTCCGTAGACTCATTAACTTGGCAGCCAAAATAGCCATCTTCGAGATTCAGAAAGAATACTTCGCCTCGAAATCGACTATGCTTGTTTGGATTTGTCTTAAAGGGTTGTAGTTGTTGGTGTTGTGAATGTACCTGTGAATAAAGTGGACAACAGATATGTTAATGACTCAATATACATATGATGTGAATTTCAACTAACAACTGGCTCAGAACATAATAAATGTAATTTTACAATTTGTTATCTATACAATTTGTTATCTTATTTAATGGGCAATTCTCTATGAATAATATTATTTTATTCAGTAATAATCAATTCTAGCTAATGGTTTGTCATTCTTAACCTTCACTTCTGTTAGATGCAATCATAAAAATTTGGTGTTAAAGTTGATGTATTTCTACTTGTTTCCCTATTCTGTGTGATTTGTTAAAATGAAAAGAGACTCCCCCATCTGCCCATCAGCTTAACCTCAATCCCGCTGGAAGACAACAACCTTGCTGCTCTTTGGATGTTGTTTAAGTTAAACTAATTTAAATTCAAATTAGATACAGCAAAGTTAGCAGGCGTATCAACGTCAGAGCTTCTTCAACCAGATTTCTTAACCGACCGAGAAACAGACACAACTACAGCTCGATGCGGTCCATATGGGCAACGTGTTCATACAGGTTAGCTTAAGTACATAACTACACTCATACACTGACAAAAAAGTGAAGTTTTAGTTATGATATAATATGAGTCAATTTGATTTCAATACAGCCATAAAAAATTTAATTGGAATAATAATTAATTAGATATCTTTAATTTTAAACCAATCTGTTTTTTATTATTGTACTTAAGTTGTCTATTATTTTACTTTGGGTATTTAAAACTTTTAGATTTCAAAAATGTATGCAAATTTCCTAAGTATTTAAATCAAGCTGAATATATTTACATATTCATTCTATTTTAATTTTATTATAATATTATTAAATTTTAAAAATATATGCAAATTTCTGAAATATTCAAATCAAAGTGAAAATATTTAAATCAACATTCTGTTTCGATCAGTGTATGCATATATATGTGTTTCGTCTTTTGTTGCTTTTGTTTTGCCAACGCTTAATTGTTACACTTGGCTGATTTTACTTTTATAAACATACAAAAAAATAGAGAAAAAACAAAAACAAAAGTTGTTTGCCATATTTTCTCAGTATAACTGCCGGGCTTTATGGGTGTTTGTGTGTGCGACTGAGTAACTGACTGAATGACTGACTGACAATATGAGTTGTTACTGTTACCAGCAACAAACAGCATTAGATGCGAGCTACAGGTAAACGAGTTTGTCACTTAAGACCTTTTTGCGCTACTGCAAAATGAATTAAAACAAGTTCCATTTGGGTAACACATTGGGAGCTCTTATACATATGTATTTCTTCTGCTTCTTCTTCTTCTTCTCTAGCATTGTTGTACTCGCCGGACTTGATCAAATTTAACTTCCTACGTTTTGACACGACATTCCAATTATATTATAAGGCAATTTCGACTTTTGACTATTTCGATTTGATTTTATTTGAGTTCCTGTTGCGATTAAAGATATTGCGATTACCAAATCTTCAAACAGCTGAAACAAATGACTCAGGCGACAAACTTGAACAAGTTGTGCAGAAAAAAACTTGTAGATATTCCGATTTAAATATGAATCGCCAATGTAGATTTGTACACTTCATTCTTTGAAAGCAGGCGAAAGGTTTATGTCTTACTTTAATAATGGAAATATTTCTTACACACAATCTACACAACAACTTTTGAATAATAATGAATTAATATTATGGATCCTAAGATTCTCTCTTGAAAAGTTTAAAGTCTTTCTTAAACAAATGACTCAGGGCACAAACTTGAGCTGAACTATTGATTTACATAACTAAAATTAAACCGAAAATACACCAGAAATTATAAGTTACTAATAAAGAAAAGTGTGAATAAGCAAGTTGATTTTATTTATACACAAAACTACAATACGTTCACCTAATTAGCATATCTGAATGTTTATTTAAACTGCGCAGATTTACTTAGCATAACAATAACTCAGAGGGGGAAACTTTGCAAAATTAGCTTTTATTTTAATAGAGAAATAGTCTGGGAAACACTAGCAATAAGTTCTATTCAGAACAATTTTAGATTGGGCTCTAAAAATGAAGTACATGAGATAAAAGATTGTTAAAAAGTTTAAGTGTACCGCGTGCAGTTAGAAGAGCAATCATCTGAGGAAATTGCTGATCTAAACCAATTACTGCGGCAAGCTGTTGGCTTCTTTCGTTCTTTTTGGCCAAGACACGTGAGCGAACGCTTTTGCCACCTTTCTACCTGTCTAATGAGCAGACCATAAAAATGAAACAACAACTAAAGGTGTGAGCATGAAGCCCTCGCTGTGCTGTCAAGTTCAAGTTGCACTCTGAGAATTGTTTTAGGTAGATCCTTATCACGTTTAGTACGGGTACTTGAAGTTTGTTTAGTTTTTTTTTGTGTGTTTTCAATTGGGATTTGTGCTTTGTGCTCGCTTCACGCCATGCAACGTTAACGGCCTTGCAAAACAATAGATGCAGCAGCTATCGGTGCCTGTGACTTTTATCAATTGACGCGCCACACAATGAGCAGCAGCTGGAGTCGAAGTCGAAGTCGGAATCGGAGTCAGAGTCAGAGTCAGAGTAGCATCATCATCATCATCACATGCAACAATTAAAGCTGTATGTGTATGTGTGTGTGTGTGTGTGAAGATGATGAGGCTGCCACAACAAAATCTCCCATGACATTGAACGACGCGTCACAATGCAGTTGCAGTTGTTGCTAGCCAAGTTAACAGATTGTCGGCTAGATATAATGACAGCGCCCCTCAACGCCCCATCAAATGCATCCGTTATACTAGATAGCTAACTGTCAATTACACTTGCATTTTGTGTATCACTAAGTCAGCGTTGCTATTGAAAATATAAAGTTCGTTGCCTAAGTCTTTTGTTAATTTTTCAGCTCAAGTTTGTTGCCTAAGTCTTTCTTTGCAGCTAATCAAATAAATTACTACTCTAGGCGATTCGCACACATAAATCATCAAAATCACAACTCACAAATAGAAAGCAAAGCACGTCTCTCTCTTTCTCTTTCTCTCCCTCGCTCTCTCTCTCCCTATCTCTCTATCGCTTTGCGGTGAATTTGTCGCGAAAAGCCAAGAAATGCGTGCTTCGCATCGAATGTCAATGAACTTGTGGCTTAGCTTACGGCTTAGAGCATTCTTTTGGCCAATTTACAAAGCCCCGGTTCAGATTCCCCCCCTCTTTTCATCCTCTCTGTGTCTATTCTATTCTCTCTTCTTCTCTCTCACTCTCTCTGCATAAATCGATAGCTATCAAAGCATTTTTACAGCTAATGCGGCTATTTTTATTCATTACGTTTTTTGGCTTTCTTCCATTTAGTCTTGACTTGGCTCCGACCATTTCTCTGTCTCACTCAGTCGCTGACCGCTTGGTCTGACTGTGGTTACGCTGCGGAAAGGGTATATTAAGCTAGTGATGATAGTGTTTAAAGCAAACTGATAAAGGGTAATAGTTTGAAGTGGTTCGCTCTGCAGTTTCTCATTCTTCACTTGTGCGTCAAATTATTTTTCAGATCGAATATAAGGTATAAATGATTCTTCCATTATTTACTTCTGATCTGATTCCTACTCTACTACTATACTTTTAACGTATATAAATTATAACATTTTGTGATTACGCTCAGACTTATTTTATTTAATTAAATTATTTAAATTATTTATCTTCTATTTTTTAACATAAATCACCATTTTGTTTATAAATAAATTAAGGAGTAACCCGTAGTCGCGCTATCTTCTTCGTCTCGCTCTACCTTCACTTGTTCTTTATCTATCATTACACTATCTAACCAGAAACGAAATGTTTTCTTGTGTTTTTTTTTTGGTTTGCTGTTTAAACAACCATCAGATCAAACTGCCAGCTGGACTTTGGTCGGCCTCCAAAATTATTTGCTTACCATCAAGTTAAATGCTTTAAAGGTTTCTTTCGTCTCAGTTTTGGGTTGAGGTTCTTCTTCTATTATTTCTGTCTTTCATTTCACAGTTCGTTGTTAAAATTAATAAATCTGTCTGTGGTCTAAGCACAGAGAACTAAGAACTCTTCAGGCCGTAATTTTTATTTACGGCTCATTTGCATGGCCGGCAGAAGTACCGTTAGGTCATGAAAGAAGTTCGTCGGGGTTGCATCATTAGTCTGTATATAGTATAAGAATCAGCGATCATTTGGCTCCAAACCTTTTGGGCTGAGCTCATTTCTCATTTATGTTTATTTTCTTATTATCTTATTCTTTAGTATTTTGTAGTATTTGTATAAAAATTTGTTTCATAATGAGCTGGCAGCTCGTAAATTTGTCAAGAGGATTATGCCGCATTGTGTGAAAGTTCTGGACAAACTCATCATAAATTAATTATTGTTCATATGCTAACTGACAATGCCATCGATCGAAACTCAACAAACCCATTCATGTTTGTGAACTCGCTTTGCCTTTGAACCCGGACCTTAGACACACCTTGATGGGGTGTTAATTGTTGGCTGGAACACACTTAGGCAATACTTACTGTACTCGAGAGTAGTAGCACTATCCACGTGACTAGTGGCAAAAATATTTTCATTTTTGCTGAAACGAAAAGAAACAAAAACACATTAAAAATACAATTAAAATCAAGTTAAGTTGTAAATAGAAGAGTGTAGGAAAGGGAAGAAGAAAAAGAGTGAGGGATTGTCCATTAAAAGTGGCTACAAAAATACTTGAAAAATGTAAGGCGATTTCCTGCTTAAGACGCGAAACGAAAACAAATACAAATACGCGTAATTAACTTAAAATTTCAAACACGCACCTCAAGAGCCTCTGCAAAAATTGGCCTGGTCATTGGCGACAGGTGCCAAAAACAAAAGAAATTGTCAGCGAGGGAAAGAGAGGGCACGAGTGAGGAGTAAAAGAGAGATACAAGTGGCAGAGCAAGCCAGGTAAATGACACTTGAAATTTATGCGCAAACATGGCCAATGTCTCAGTTTCTCAGTTTGTCTCTCACTTGTTTATCTTTCGAGCCTTTTTTTTCCTCAGAAAAATTATTTATACAACGGCACTGCAAACACCAGACTTAAGACCCCAGACCCAACACGCAGACCAGCATAAAAATTACACCTCGGGCAAAAATTACTTAAAGAAAATATAGAAAAGAGAAATAAATAATGCTAGAGAAATATGTTTGTGAACTGGCCACAAGGCATTGTTTGTACTCAGTTTGTTTTCTCACGCATTTATTTTCCACTTTCAGTTTTCAGTTTTGAGTTTTGAGTTTTTCTTTTCAATTTCAGCTTCGTCTCATTTTCATGAGGTTTTGGCGGCCGTTAAATGGGCCTCTTAATTGGTAGAATACCCATAACACAATACGAATTGTCGCCGCCCGGAAAAATGTAATAAGTTTTGTGTGAAAATTGATAGGATCTTTATATGGTTGAGTCTAGGTGGTCATATAATTATGACATAATCAACAGCTGCTGCCGGAAGTACTGCAAACCGACATGAAGTCATTAATGTGGATAGAATTCAGGTAGAGTCTTCAACAGTAATGATGTAAGTCCAAACTGTGAATCGAGCTTAAAAAGAGGAACATAAAAATCGACGCAAGAAGAAATCGAGTTGTCAAACAAACGGCAAATATATTTTGAATTATGAAAATTACAAAATAAATATTTAAAATTTTCATATGAATTAAATAGCTTGATGTTATTGAAAATCTGTCAAGGTGAAGTGCGAAAATTTGTTTCATAAATTCAAACTTTGAAACGAGTTTAAGAAATATCATTATAAAAATCGAATTTAAGTATTTAAATATGGTTTTTTTTTCTCACCAATTAACAAACAACTTACTTAACTCTGGTTGAAAAGATGTTACAATATTTTGCCACTATCTGGGAATGTTTCTGCAAAAACATATATAAATTGCACCCCGGGCCAACAATAAAACCTTCAACGAACCATGGCCAACTCCTGGCCACTATAAACTGTGTAAAGTGTGCAGCTGAACATGGCCCTAGACTTGGTCTAGGCCCTAACTGCAGTTGGCCAACTCTACGATTTATCTATTTCGGTTTATCAGCTAATAAACGCTTAAATAAAATACACACTCTAAGCTAAATTACATGCGCTTTGCACGATTGCCAGCCCAGGGAAATGAATTGTTGGTAGCAGGGCATTGTTATGAACAAGCAGATACCCTTTGCTTAAATTAAATGGGAGATAAATGTTACAGAAAATTTATATGTATTGCATGATTTTGGAAACATTGTATTATAAAGTACAGAATTTAATAAGATGTTGCAGATTTTTAATAATATTTTTTTATCTCTAGAGATTTTGATGACAATTTTTGGTGGTTATTTTGATTAATAAAACTTTGGTTTTATTTAAATCAATGAAATTTCAATTGTATCAATTTTATGCAATGTATAAATCCATTTAAAGTGTGAGCTTGTGCATTTTTATAACATTTTAAAATGATTTTAATTTAATTCAATAAATTTGTATTTCTTTTAAATTTTGTTTACATTTTAAAATGATTTAAATTTAAATAAATAAATGTTAAATGTTAAATGTTAAAATTTTTAACATTTTTAAAATGATCATAATTAAAATCAATAAATTTTATTTCATATCAAATTTTTACTAAGAGATACTACATAATTTAAATAATTATATTTAAAAAAATTGATAATTTAAATCAAAAACTTCTGCTTCTCATAAAGATTTTATTAAATTAATTCTAAGAATTAATTTTGACATTATTTGTTTGGTTTTATATGCTTTTAAAACATTTTACAGGGTATTTAAAGCGCAACATTGTGCGGTGTTTGACCAAGCAGATTCGCTCTCTTCTAACGACATTTGAAGTGATCCAGACTGCAACTGCAACTGAGACTCTGACTCTGACTCCAACTTCGACTCCAACTCCAACTCGGAGTCTGAATCCCGACACGACTCTACAATAGTTGGGGCTGAAGGCCATCGCCTTTTTGGCTAATCTTGTTTGTTCGTTTATGCCATGGCCTTTGGCTGTGCGTGTGTGTGTGTGTGTGTGTGTGTGTGTGCTGTGTTGACCATGTTCATGATCACTTAATTAAAGCAGAAGGAGGAATTGTGTGTGAGGACTGAGGTTGCTTTACGTGTAGAATAATTCTCGATCTGGGTGCATTTGTTAGTTGGCGAATAATTTCCAAGTGATGCCTGATAAATTTATGTTGCTGCGAAATGAGCGTAATTTGGTTGGTTACTTTGAGCATTGGCCTGAGCTGAGATTGGAATTGGAATGGGGCTTGGAATCGCTGGGGGATTAGCCGGCTACCTTCCGGCTGACAAGCTGATAAATGTGCGTGATAAATGTGAATGGTTGTTCTTGATTCTTCTACTTGGACTTGGACTCTTTGCTCGTTCGTTAACGCTGATTGAAGATCTAACAAAGCTGGCCAAATGCCAAGTGCTATAAACTCGGACTGAGGCTGAGATTGCGGCTCAGAATTTACAAATAACACGAGTTCACGCAATTGGCCAAGAATGAAGTGAAGTTGATGTGCAGTCAAACTTAGAGGAAGTATTTCAGCCGTCAATACAAAAGGTCATATTGTAATTGATGAGTGGATTTTTGAAGCGATTCATTTATATTTTCAAAAGTTGTACTTGTAATTCGCAACTAGTTTAAGAGCAAGTTAATTTGATTGAATATATCAACGTGCTTTTACTTTGTGGTAAAGCAAGTGCTTGTGTTGTTTTCTCATCAGCTTTCATTACTGTCACTTTATTAATCATATTTACTTTTTTATTCGCTTAACGGTATTTTCATTTGTTTATTCGAGACCCAAATCAAAATGTTTTCATACAATGTCAAACATAAAATTGTTGAACGAAGGTCGAAGTGTCGGCTACTTGACTCAAGCATCTCAAGTCGCTCAGATCTTAATAAATAAAAACCGTTGTTTTTCTTTTAGCTTCGTATAACTCGGACATATGTCTAACCTGATCTCAGTCACCTCTCTTCACTCCTTTTCCCTCTGTCTCTGTCCCTCTACAACTGCCTCTGTTGCTGGTGATGATCTCATCTTGTATTAACCTGTCTAGCCACTAAATCAAAGCCAAAGATGCGAGTGACACATTTTTGCTCAACCGAAAATACAAATACACACACACTCACACACACACACACACACACACTCACACACACAGCATCATCATCGGCTTGCTGATCGCATCTTTATTAAAAATAAACGCTGATAGCTTGAAAAATGATTTGGAATTTTCAAAGGCAAACTATTTAGTGCAGTCAGAGTGTGTATGAATGGAAGAGATGCTGTGTATTTGTTTGTGTAATAATTTGTTTATTTTTTAACTGACAGCTCTGAATCCGAGAGAGAAAACACACCCTTAAATTATTTATTAATTTATTTATTTTCTTTTTTTAACAGATTTTGGGTTTTTTCCCAATTTAAGCAATGAATATTGTACCAAAAATTCTTAGAATTTAATTCTTTAATTAACCCCCACATTCTCTCTAAATTATTTAAAATATAAAATTTAAACTCTTTTGGAAAATATTTAAAAAAATCTAAATTATAAACGTTTTCTACATTTTAAATATTTTAATATAAATTGACTTTTTTCAGTATATTTTTAAGTACATATTTTTTGATTAGAATTTTTAGAAAAGTTGTAACTTATTGTTGTTATTTCCATTGTTGCTGCAGCGTTTGTAGTTAAGCAATTTGGCAGATGCATGTCACGACATGTCGATTATGTACATACATAGATTAATTTTATATAATTTTGACATATTTTCTACATTTTTTGATTGATATTCTAAACGGTTTGACGTTGCGGCCCAGTTTCAAATTTGCACACATAAATCTTGCTAAGCGTTGCCATCGATCAGCAGCCCAAGTAGAGGCGTGCCACGCCCACTTGCTGATGGGTCCTATCAATTAATTATGTTTTGTTCAATGTCAAACTTTCTGGCTGCGCGCTAAGCAAACTCGTAAATCTCAAGAGGCAGGCAGGAGAGAGAACAGAGCGATCAACTTGCAACTGGCTCCTGCGGCATGCCACAGAGTTTGTCTAATTGCAGCAACTTCACGGCGAAGGTCACTGACAGCAGACAGACAGAGACGGAGACAGAGAGAGAGAGAGCGAAAGAGAGAGAGCAACAGCAATTGCCGCCGGACTGTCTCTAAAATAAGCTGCGGGTTGTAGCTCATTGCTTCATTGGAATTGGATTCATCGTCATCGTGTCACGCTCTGTCACCTGCCCGCATTTCCCCCTCCACAACATGTGGCAACTACAAGTTGCAACTGGCAACCAGTTCGTATGAAAATGCATAATCAATCACACCAAACAACAGCGACAACAAAACCAGGCGAGTCTGTGAAAGAGTGAAAACTCAAAACGGTTGCACAACGAATGTTGCATGCACTAAACACTTGTTGTTTGACGCCTCACAGCATTCATGAAAAATTAAGTGTTCACTTAAATTATTTAAGCTTTATGAGTGCCAAATTTAAGGCAGATCTAATGAAGATGTTGCTAAAAAACTAAACATAGTGTTAAAAGAATATAATTACTTTTGGGTACAACTCAGGACCATACAAGTTTAAGATTGAATGAATACAAATTTAAATTGAAATATTCAATTTTTATTTAAGCCTTTTGGAATTATTTTTAAGTTCCTTTAAGTCATTACAACAGAGCTATGAGTTCAAAAAGAAAGTGAAAAATACAAACATGTTTTTTTTTATGACAAACTCGTAAACAAGATAAATTTTAATTTTCAATTTTTTATTTTCAATTTATTTAACAATTGAAATTAATTTAAATACCAAATAATTATTATGCTGCAATTTGCATTTAAAAATGAAGACATAACTTTTTATTAACATTTTTATTCAAAAGCCATTTGAATTATTTTTGTATTTTCAGTTTTTATTATGAAAATTGACATGCAATTCTTGATTTCAAATTAAAGTTGTAAATAAAAGGTCAGTTTAAATTTGTATATAAAAATATTAATAATAAACTAACTCGACTAATTAAAAATAATTATTTAATAAAAAATTTAAATCTCTTTAATGCATTTTTTTTTATAAAATGAATAATCATTACGGTCTCTGTTATTTGTCATGCTAAGAAATAATTTTATCTCTTCCATAGTTTATGATCTAGCTTATATGCTCAGTAAGTTTTTCGAAAGGGTTTGCTGATAAAATTGCCCATTGTACATTCCAACGCCCTTTCGAGTATCATCTGAGCATCTTCATGACGGACAACGGAGACGACGGCGACGACGACGACGACAATTCGCACGGCTTATAAATGTCAGGGCGCGGGTTCGAGTGATCTGTGATCTGTGATCATCAGCAGTGTGATCAGCGATCGGTGACCGGTTGCAGTGGCTGTGATCGTAGGTAGTAGCTCTGGTAGCAGCTTGCCTTATGGCATTACAACGAGAGACGAGTGTCGAGTGTCGAGAATCTACAGCGAGTTGTTGTTAACAATTCGTGTAAAGTTGCCGCTCATTAAAAGCTCATAAATCAGTGCAACAACAGCAGCAACAGCAACAGCAACATTAACAACGGCAACAAAACTGTGCACAATAATTGCCGTTGCGAGGGCAGTGTCAAAATAAGGAACGAACATTAAAGTGGCAGCAGCAGCAGCAGCAGCGGAAATGGCCACCTGGTGGCAAGATACAACCGTTGCCAATACCGCTGCCAATGCCGGCGTGTTGCAAGTTGCAAGTTGCAGTTTCCGCATTGGCAATATTGACATCTGCTTGGGCATTTGATTAATGATAAATGCGCCGAGCATCCGCCGCTATGACATTTAGCGCTGAGAACTCAACTGAGAACAGAGAATGGATACTGAGAGCTGAGAAGAAGCTGAGTGAACAAGAAGAAGCAGAAGCAGAAGAAGCTGATGAAGTTTGCCCAGAAGAGACATTAGTTTGCTTCGTGTTTGGTCGTAGCGGAATCGATTTATAGCAAAACGTAACGCAGTTAGACAAGAAACCACTTTCAAGAGCTGCTGGCTAACTTGGTTAACTTGGTTAACGCTGGCTAACTCAACTTGGCTAACAGGGAAAACGGCTTTCAACTCGTTGCGATTCGTTTGGCAGCAGCGGCAACAGCAACAACAACAGCAACAGCAACAGCAATTGCCGTGGGTGCAGCCGTTGTTGCATGTTGCATGCTGCAAGTACGTTCAACTTTTCAAGTTAACAGTTAGATTTTGAAATAGCCAACAGCAACAACAACAACAGCAACAATCACAACCACAACAACAACAAACAGCATACCAGTTTTACCACTAGCCTAGGCCCCTGAGAACGCACAGTTTCAGTCTCAGTCTAAGCTCCAGCTTCAACTTCAACTTCAATTGCGACTTCAAATCCAATTCTACACTCAGAAAAATATGCCATCCTAATATTGAGTTAACCGTTTTGTTCTTAAAACTTAAAGATTATTGTGAAAACAGTATAAATCAGTTTAAGTTTTATGTGAATGTTTTGTACTAGAAACAAGTACATTTTGGGAAAAGTTCTAGATTTGTGTGTACTTAAACTAGTATGAACCGATCTTTTACAGGCTTAACTAAAGCCCAAAACATATTTAAAGTATGCCAGAAAAATCTTATTTTAAGCAGGAACTGTCATCATTATAAGTTATATTATAAAAATTACATTTTAATGATTATATTTTAATTTTTACATTTTTTTCTTAATGATGATCATTAGTTTTGAGTAATTTTATAAAACTAAAAAAAAATCATTAAGAATAAGTTTTATTATTGTCACAAGGTGTACTTGAAATAAAATTTGTATTCTCAGTTTTAAAAGTTCCGAACTTAGTCAGATTTTAAAATCGTTTGCGTTTGATTTTTTTCCGAGTGCATTCTCAATTTCAGCTCTAACTGCAACGCTCTACAGCTTTTTTATTGCTGCTGCTGCTGCTGCTGCAACGGGCAGCAACTCAAGCTGTGCTTTGTTTAAGCCTGGCCAAGATCAAGATGCGCAGATTCGCTCGACGGAAGGAAATTGCAGACGCCGACATTGCGGTGCACATTAAATAAATACTTGAAACATTTTTCGTGTGTTAAAATCAAAGCAAAGCCAATGCAAATCACAACAACAACAACAACAACAGCTACAACAACAACAGCCACAACAACAACAACAACAACAGCTTTTGTGTAACATTAACCCAAATACATAAAATTCTGGCGAATCGCAAAACGAATGACTTAGGCAACAAACTTGACTGCAGGCTGACCGTTCGTTCGTTCGCTCAACACATCGCATCACCAGGCAAGGATCTCTAATACCCTACATTTAAAACCCACAATTAATCATTTCGCATTCTGCTTTTCCTCCTTCGTTCCCGTTTGTTGTATTTCGATTTTTTGGGTTTATGGGTGAGCAGGAAGTCATTAGTGGGACAAGGAATTCGAACTCGTGTATAATCCGATAAATCTTTTCAAGGCAACCACATAAAAAAGAAAAGACTACAAACCGTTCTCGAAAAACATTCAATGCCATTAGTTTGTGCATAGATGCGAGTAGTTAGATGGCAAAGAATTCAAATTCAGGGGAAATTTCTAGAGTGATCAATACGGAGAAAAACTTATGAAACCGCTGACGTGCATCTTGAATATGGAAACTTTGAGTAACTGTTGCTGAGATTTTGTAAGTTTGAACTGCTCTTCGATAGAGAATATACAGTGATGAAAAAAATAATAGAAACGGTAGTTATTTTTACATTTTATTCCAATTAAATAAATAAAGAATCTCGTAACATTCCTTAATAAATATTAAGTAATAAATTTTAAAACTAAAAAAAAGTATTTTAAATTTTAGGAATACATCGTTTCTGTTATTTTTTCCATCAGCATATATTTTTAAGATGAAATATTGTCTGTCAATTTAAATTAAATTATATAAATATGATATTATATATTATATCTCTATCAATTCCTATACAAATTGTAACTTTTTCTTTAAGCTTTATCCACTGTAAGTTTTCCTGAAAGATTTGTAAATACAATTCGTAAAGCAATTCAGTTGCTGAAATAAATTAGTTGCATATTATAAGATCTGTCTAGCAGGTAGCTTCATAACTCTCCGCCCTCAGGCATTTAGCTTTTAGCCAGTGGCAACAAGTCTTTAGGCCATACAATGAAGACATTACTATGCTAAAACAATGCGAATTTGTTGTCAGCGTGGGGCGATTCGGATGAGGATTGTCTAGGAATGGTAAGGTAAGGTATGGGATTGGATTGTTGACAAGTTTTTGATAAGATTAATATGCCGCACAGAGACTTGAAGGGTTGAAGGAGATGGGAATGGGAATGGAATTGGTTTCGGATTCAGGCAATGCAAAACAGTTGGCTGGAGGGAGCATTGCACGCACAGAAGGACAGGACAGCAAAGGACAACAGCGAATGGCGTAGGAGACAAGAGAAGAGAGGAGAGAAGAGATTGGGTAAATCTTCAACTGAGATCTGAGCTCAAGCTACTAAATCTCTTTATTCCCATTACAATGAAACTGCGAGCCAAGCAGTCAACTTATTTGTAGTAGCCAATGTCTTGATATATCGTCTGCTTGCTTTGAGGGGAATTGTGTGTATGTGTGGGGGGGAAGGGGAAAAGGAAGAGGAGGGGTAAAAAAGGGGTGCTTTGTTTACGGTGTGTTGACTGTTTTGTTTATATAGTTGGGGCGACTTGAGAGTGTGTGTTGAGATTGTGACAATCTCTTGACATAATTGAGACATTATCAACGCGTTTAATTGCAACCAATTGCAACTCTCTCTATCTCTCTCTCACTCCTTATTTATTTATGTATTTTAATTATTTCCTAGCGCTAAAAGACAGAGCTTATAACTTAAGACGCTAGTCATAAGTTTAATTTAGGATTACATTGTTAAAGATAGAACAGGACATAGGATAGGATTATAATCCTTATTATTATTATATTAAATGCTATTCATATAAATATTGTTTGGTTTCATATCAACTTGTAGCATATTTATTACTTTTTTATTTATTTTGTAAATTTTAATTTTTATTGTATTTATTTTATTTTTATATTTTTGTTTCTTTTTATCAAATATTTTGTTTGAACAGATCTCTCACTCTCTTTCTTTCACTCTGTCTCTCTCGCTGTCTCTCTCTCCCTCCCTCTCCCTCCCTCTGGCTGGCCAATGGACCTGGCGAAATGTCAAGGTTAAATTGTTAACCTTTACGCAAAAGTCGCCGCACGACGCGTCGTCGTCTGCAGCCAAACAATTTAAATGCAATTTTTGCTTAAATAAGAAATAAAATCTGTGTGTGCAACAACAACAACAACAACTTGCAACTTGCAACTGCAACTTGCAGCAAGAGTGAGACTGAAAACTGAAAACTGAAAAAAAAAAACAAATATTTGCTAATTTATCCTGTACGTGTCCTCCAACTAAGTGCACAGGTTTTAGAGGCCTTAAGCCCCGGCCTCACATTGGCCATGGCCTAAAGGCAGCCCGAGCCCAAAGGCTGGCTTCTCCCTGTCCCCCCCCCCTTCCCTGCTGCCCATCGGGTTGTGTGGCCAGTCGTGTTGATTGTTTGCATTGGCAACGTTCAGCGCTTCGCTGTTAAAATGCCTTTGATCTTCTGATATTTTTACTTGTTGCCCCTCTCTCCTCTCTCTCTCTCTCTCTCTCTCTCTGTGTCTCCGTCTCGAATCTGCAAGTCGAGATCCCAAAGTGGACACACGGCGGGCGTATTTAACTTGACTTTAACAGACCCTTTTCAGCTGCAGCGGGCAACTTGTTAAAAAGAATGTCGACTGCAGCCAGCGACGCATGTTTTTCTCTCTTTCCCTCTCTACCCCTGTCTCTCTCTCTCTCTCTCTAAAGTTGCCTTTGGTATCCCTGTCCAAGTCTGAGTCAAGGGAGCACTTGGATTTCGCTTTCATTGCTTCTTGTTGTTGTTGTTGTTGCTGTTTCTCTTGGCCTGACTTTCAATATTTAACCCAGAAATTAGCTGGCCAACAAAGTGCCCCCACTCACAATGCATTAAGGTGTTAATTAGCACTCTTTTTTTTTTCCATTTTCCTTCTCAGTTGTGCACGCTAAACATAAATGTCAATATTTATTTATGGATTTTGTGTATTGTGCTGTAGTTTAATTGAATTTGGCATTGGCAACTGAGTTGCAGCCATTTAAACTGTTCCAGCAGCAACTTGTAAGTTTTTCTTTGTTTAAAAATAATAAATAAAATTATCATTTTTTTCGAAAAAACGGAATAACTTAAGCAATATTTTAAATAACAACATTAAAAAAAATTAAAAATTGTTATTTGTTTTCATATTCAAGCATTAGATTAGCTTAAGATACATATGTGTAAAAATTATAGATTCTAAAAATATTTAAAATTTATTAGTTTTTGTTTATCTCTTTGTTTTTTTTTTTAGATAATTTATTTAAGATATTTAAATAAAGGCTAAAATTATTATTTTTTATTTATATTTTTATAAATATTTTTTAAATAAAATTGTTTCAAATAAGTGTTAAATGATCACAAAAAAAAGACCTACAAATAATTATTCTTTTGTTTTTATTAAACATATTAAATGAAGCTAAGATATTTGTTATATTAAAACATTGAAAAAGAATTTTAAAAATTACTGTATTTTATTTTTTAATTTGTCTAAGATATGCGCAAAATTACAATTTTTATTTTAAAGTAATTATTATTTTTTTTAATTAAAACCAACCAATCATTTTTAATTTACAGTATACATTTTAAATATTTTAATCGAAACGGCTATAAATTCTCCACTCAACAAGTCAAGCTGCCTGAACTCTGAACTCTGTCCAGCCTTCACTTGAGTTGGCGCCTTTTGGACTTTCCAATTTTCGCCCACGCCCCCAACCCCCAACGAGGTGAACTCGACGCGATGGCGACTCTGGTTGGCAGTTGCCTTTTATGGCGACTGTCTTGAGTGCAACTTGCAACTGCGCCATAAATGGCATTGGCATGCCATGTGCCATGAGGTTGCAAAGGCGGAGAGGGCGGATAGGGCGGAGAAGTCGGTGAAGGCGGCGCGCAATAGAAAGGCACACTTGGCCGGCAAGTTCGTTGCCTAAGTCTTTTGTTTTGGCATAAAGGAAATAATTGCAAGGTGTCGCCGTTTTGATGATGACTAAGTGCTGTCTCCGAATCAATCACACATAACGGAAAGCGACAGAGTGCAAGGGAGTGGGAGAGAGATGGAGAGAGGGAGAGAGAGAAAGAGAGAGACAGCGCGTGCACACAGTCGAGTTGTGTTGCCTACAATTTGAATTTATATGATTTTTACGTAGTTTATCCGGCGGAAGTAAACGATTGTTGTAGCTGTTGTTGTTGTTCTTGTTGTTGCTGCTGCTGTTGTTGTTGTTGTTGTTATTGTGCCTTGTGTGCTTGACTTCTTGCTGCCACTGCTGGCACTTCTTGAGCCAAGTTTATTTGTGTTGTAAATTGCAAATGCGCGCGAGAGAAAAGCCCCCAAGCGTTAAGTCAGAAGAAGAAGAAGCAGGCAACGCCATATACTTTAATAAATAACAACAATAATAGCAACAACAACAACAACAACTGCGTACGTGCCCGGACCCGGCGTCGCCATCGACAGCCGCCATCGACTTTGGGCTTCTTTTGGTCGTTGGCGACGCATTGTAAAAAGTGTTTTATGCAATTGCTTGTTGCCGTTGTTGTTGTTGGTGTTGTTGTTGCTGCTTGACTATTGTATAATAGTGGCAAACATGTGTGTGTGTGTGTGTGTGTGAGTGCGTGGTATGTGCTCTGCATAATTTTATGATACAAAAGTCGCCATGTTATGAAAAAGTTACCATTTTCAATTCCCAATTTCAATTCCATGCCCAATCACTACTGCATGTCTTTGTCTGTCTGTCTGTCTGTCTGTCTGTCCATCTGTCAGTCCCTTTGCCTGCGTGGGCGACTCAAGCATTGATTGAATTGAACGTAATACAATTTGGCTGCTCTTGGCCAAGGGCCAGACATGACTCAAAATTGCCAGTTGGACAGTCAAACAGTTTTGGACAGTGGCAGGCAAAAAGAAGTCGTATCTGATTATGTGACTAGCATGGCCAAGACATTCAGCAAAGAAGAAGCAGAAGAAGAACAAAAGCTTGTACTTTGCAGGGCAACAAACATTTGCATATGTCTATATAGATCTGATGAGCTCAGATATCACTTTGCAGCTACTTTAAAACATAAAAGTTTTTACTTGAGCTTTTAAAAGAAAATGTTTTAATCAAAGGTTGAGCTTTAAAATTATACTTAAGCAACCATATTGATAAAGTCTTTTATTTTATATAATTCATATCTTAATGTTGACTGATCGATATTTAAAAAAGCTTTAATAAAATGAAGAGCTTTTAAGGTACAATTAAGCTACTATATTGATGATATATTTTAATTTAATGATTCATATTAAAATGTATCGAAAAAGTTCTTATAAGCCAATTTTAATATACTTAATAAAATGTATCGTAGTTGGAAATTAAAATTACTTAATATTAAAGTGCAGGATACTTCTAAAAATGCACTCCCAAGCCACTTTTACGAGTATATCAACAAAATGATTTTTGATAGATTCTTTGTTATAGATTTATTTTAAATACAAGCTTTAAAAGTACATTGGAAGCTCCTAGTTTGCTTTTTATAACCATTTCAATGATGTGTAAAGCCCCAACAGCAGCATCTTCTCAAAGCAAAAGCCTCAGCAAATTTGTCTTTTCACAAACAACAAAAAAAAGTAACAAGAGTTCAACTTTGGCTGTGACATGTCTGACTTTGGTCAGATGGCAACAACTTTGGTTTTTCTGTGTAGAGTTGTCATAGTCGCAAAGACCTTGAAACTGCTGCTGTTAACTAAACCAAAACAAAAACAAAAACAGCAACAAAGCTACAACTACAAGCAATTTAAATATACGAAAATAACTTAAAGTTGTGGACAGGAACAAGGAGACGCTTGTAAAAATGCAAATCAATAAGCAACGTTCCAGTTTCTGCTGGCAATAAAATAAATGTAAAATCGACCATTAAAAAAAAGAAGAGAACCGCGACAAGTTCTTTACACAGTTTTTATACTTTTTTTATTTGTGTAGTTGTTGTGTCGCGCGCCAGCAACTGAAGTTGACTTTCAATTTGGTTTAGTTGGTAGAGAGGTGTTAATTATCGCTAAAAGTCAATGGCAGACAATCGGCTAAGATCTGCACACGGTCAACGTTTTGCCAATTGGCCCGGTTACCAGTCTTGACTTTGCATCCAAAGCCCCTAGAGAATAGGAGAATCTGGACTGGGACTTGGTCTGAGACTGAGACTGAGTCTGAGACCAGTTGCAAGTTCGACAGCTGTACAAGTGCCGGGGCAGGATAATTAATATGAAAATATGTGGACAACACACAAATGTTTGTTGTTGCTGGACTATTTTTAGCATTTGCCATTTTTAATGAGCTCACAGTTGCTGCCTCCGAGTCGGAGTCGCAGATGTTGTTGTTGTTGTTGTCGCTGGGCCACCCAAGTTTCCTAATTATGCGCTTATTCCTCAATATGAATTATTAAAATAAGCAAAGTGGAGCGACAGACTACAGCATTAATTGCTTTATAATGTAGAGCGAGACAGTGCGAAAAAGTGCGAAAGAGATGAAGCAAAAGTTGGAACATCTGTGAAGGGAGAACTCATATTTCTCAATATATATGTAGTATAATTTATTGTAATGCACTTTTGGGGCGTGTTTCATTTCTCGCTTTAAAATGGCATAAATTTCCAAGCCCATTGCCAACAATTTATTCCCTACAAAAGTTCGAGACCTCCTTGCTGACTGCCTGCCTGCTCATGCTGGCCATGTCGTAGCTGGCCCGTCCAATTTACTTTTCATTGACTTAAAATACGATAAAAAAAATCGAAAAGTAAAAAAAAACTGAAAATGAAACTGAACTGTAAGCTGCGTTCATTACATGTTGTTATTTGTGTTGTCTGGCGGTACATTATTGCTCTTGTTCGCTCTTTTGCTCACCAATTAGCCAGGCCAACTGGCTGACTGCTGACTGCCGACTGCAAACTAAAAACGAAAGACTCAGGCAACGAACTTGCCTGCATTACATTGTTTGTTGTTCCTTTGGTTTATTTTCTAATTATTATAAAAAAAAGATAAACATATGTTAACAAGTTTTCTTTGAGTATGTCTGACTGACAGATACCCTGTAATTTCGCTTATAATTTTAATTAATATCCCTGGGAATTGTGGAAGATTTCAGAATGTTTTAGCATTGAAGATGTCTCTTAAAATTTTCAGTGTATATTTTTATTACATGAACAACAATAGAAGGCCACATCAAGTCAAAGTTTAAGAACAGCCGCTTGATGAGACTCAATCAAGTTCATGGGCACATCAATCAATTTACGAAAATAAATACAATTGCTCCATTAGTACACACACACACACACAATTACAGATTGTAAGGAAGTGACTTGTCCCTTTTATTTGTCGGAGGCCACTTAAGGTCTTTTGGGGGCGTGCCAAGCCTCTTCAATTAGCTTTCAAAATCAATCAACGCTACATTTTGCGTGTAAGAGCTTTTAATTACAAAAGTATCTCTCATTTGTTGTTGTGTGGGTCGAGTGTGTGTGTGCTTGTGTGTGTGAGTGTGTCTAAGTTTATTGAAGGCTGTTCAACTGCCCACGCCCCTAAGTAACGCCTCCGCCTCTGCATATGAGCATATGTATATGTATATGTATTGGCTTGTTAGAATCGCGCTTTTGATATTCATATGCAAATCGAGTTTTTCTTGGCTTATTGGTAATAAGCCAATTGGCGTTGGCCACAATGCTGTTTAATCAAGCCAGAGTCAGAGCTGAGTTGTTAAAAACCTACGCAAGGCCTAAGGCCGAATATTGTGTGGTACGCTCTCTGTATATGTGTGTGTGTGTGTGTGTGTGTGAGAGACACACAAATTGTCGCCAATGTTGCGACTGTTGTTGTCGTGTTTGTGGCAGTTGTTGACCTTCGCGAAACGTTGAGTCATAACTTTTGTGCGTAACTGTTGCATTTGGTCCACAGCCGAAGCCGGACCTAAGTTCAAGCCTAGCTCAAAGATTAATGATGAAATCTCAATCGCGTTTGAATTTCAAAAGATCAGAATAAACAAATTAAAGCAAAGTGAACTTGACAATTAACGCTCATAAATCAGTTGAACATGTTTTTCAATTACAATTGAGTTGATATATTTCCAATTTGCCAATAAAAATATAAATCTAAATGAATCAATGTGATGGAAATATTCTACAGTAATATGGCCTAAACAAAAGTTTATTTTTTTTCCTTTCAATTGTCTTTAAAGTATTAGAATTTTCTAGAAGTTGTCAAATACATATTTTTATTTTATTTAATTCAAGTTTCAAGGAAATATTCTACAGTAACATGGCCTCAAAATTTTCTTTCCTTTAAATATAAATAACAATTTTCCAGAAGTTGTGAAATATCTAGTTTTAATACATTAAATTCCAGTTTCAGTTAGGCAAACTTTGTGGCTTTTTAAATCTATGCCAATATGAAATATGGCTAAGATTTCTGGTTGTTGTAAAAATTGGATAACATTATTTATGGTATAATTTAAATTGGTAATATATTTTTAAAATTATTTCTAGCTGAGGTAAATAAATGTCTTAAGTAATTATGAAGAATGAAGTACAACCTGTTTGTGCCATGATATATATTGGCTATAAAGCGACAGCTTTAATTACAGTTCATCAGAAGTTCTCACACTGTCAAGCCACTGTCATCAGTTGGCCAGAATCGCTTCCCCCTTCCCCTACCCCTTCTCCCCCCTTGGCAAATAGAGACTACCGCAATGGCTGTCAGAGCTCATTAAAGCGCAGTCGGATCAATTAGCAGAAGCGTCAACTGTTGTTGGCCAATATCATTTACAGCTGCCACTGGCCACTGGCCACTGGCCAAGACGAGCCTTTGGGGCCCAAGTGCAGTTGGAGTTTCGATTAGGCCGAATGAATGGCTGCAGGGTAAATGTTAATGTAATTTAATAATTGCGGTTTGTCTGTTGGCTACGAATATCTCTCTGTCTCTATCTCTCTCGCTGTCTCTCTCTTTCTCTATGATGGCAGCTTGATTAGCATGTGCGGTTTTGCAATTTACTGCCAGCTCACAGGATATGACGATGCCAGCGACAGACAGACAGACAGACAGACAGACAGACAGGATGTTGCTGTGGACCCACTCGGTGGTGGTTGCCACTTGCGGTGGCAACTTCAAACGGACAGCGGCTGCCACGTAATTGAATTTTAAATTGCTGACACATACGCACCGCAGACTAGATTAATTTAAATGAAGTTATTAGCCAGACTGTCCCGATTGCAATTGACAGGCGCTAACAAAAGACTTAGGCAGCGAACTTGATACAAGTGACGGCAACTTTTAAACTGCAACTGCAACTGATTTCGTTTCGCTTCGTTTAGTTGCATTTGAAAGTTAAATGCAGCCGTTAATTGGGCGCCAATCTGAACGGGTTTTTGGCATTTTTTTTTGGCTTTACAGTTGCTGCGAAAATTGTTGCAAATTGCAATTTAAAAGGTTCCGTGTTGGTTTTTTGCGCTCGTTGCCATTGTTGCTGTTGTTGTTGTTGTTGTTGTGGCAACTATTATGAGTCATAAATCTAAAGGCTTGTTGTGGATAATCTTATACGACTATAAACGGCATTACCGCTAGTTATATTTATGCAGGCGTCGTCTTGTGTCTCAGGGTCTCGCTTTATATTTTTTTTTTGTATTTTTTTTTTGCTCCAAGTCTCGTAGTCAGACTGAAACTGGGCTGGGCCAAAGTCGTCTGGTTACTTTTGCATTTGTTTCACAGTTTCAATTTCATTGCATGATTTTGCATAAAACAAAAAAACTTCTGTCTGTCTGTCTGCCTGACCATTTTGCAGCCGTTTTATTGCCTGCAACAGGCCAAGTTAATTTTTGGCAATTCCTTTTCAGTCATGACATCATTTCAGAGTCTGCAGACCCTTCAAAAACAAAAAAAAAACACACACAAAACAAAACCAGGAAAACTGAAACTGGTCTCTGAATTTACTTTCGCTTTTGCTGTACACTTTTTATTTTTCGGCGAATATTTCTTCTTCTGTTTTTTTTTCGTGGTTGATGCTGACAGCTCGCTGAAAGCCATAAGAGTTTTGGCCTGTTTTTTTGGGATCGCGCTCTCTTTAAAAGGCATTGAAAATGAAACCAAGTTCTGGTGAAAGTAGGTTGCCCTCTTGTCCAGAAAACGAAACGAAACGCAACGCATGAACAAGTGCAAGTCAGCCACGGATCACGTCAAGAGACTTGTCTTCTTTTGAACGATTGTGTCATGTTGCAGCCCACGCCAAAATCATCTACCAATCAGCACAACGCCCACAACAACCAGAGATGCTTGCCAATTTGGCCAAAACTACTCGTAAAAGCCGACATCAGCCTTGGTTGAAGCTAACGCTGACGCTGACTCTGACTCTGACTGTGACTCTGACTAATGTTGCTGATGATGCGACGCTGATTCCAACTGTTAGCTGAAACTGTGGCACCACCGGCACCACCGGTACCGTCGTCTGCTTTGGCGAACAATGATCTGCTTGTGGGCGCACACACTTTGACTTTTTTGGCTGCACACACACAATTTATGAGAATTCTATGCCGTAAAAGAAGAACGTGCAAATAACTAAAAGCCAAACTACAAAAATTGATTTGGTTTTTGTGCGAAAATTTATTCGAATTTTGCGGCTGCTGTGGTTGTGGTTTCTTTTTGTTAGCGTGTGTGTGTGGATGTGTGTGATGACGGTGAGAATGGCCTTGAGTCGCAGCATCTCGAAGGTTCAACAGACTGTGTGGGGTGCAAGCTAAAACACGCTGATTTTGACCAACGTGATTGACGCTTGAATCCGATTTGGATTAGAACATTTCGAGTTCGGTGTAGCAAGTTTGTTGCCTAAGTCTTTTGTTTTGTCTTGGAAGCTGAGAGAAGAAATTCGTATAAAAGGACTTAACTGACTTTTAAAAACAAAAAATAATTCAATTTAGTATGATTTTTAAACTGATATAACAAGTTTGTTGCCTAAGTCTTTTGTTTTTACTTTGTATGTTAAGGTAAGGAATTGTTATAATAAGGACTTGACGGACTTTTGAAAACATTTTCAATGCTCTTGACTAGAAAACATAAATTCAATATAAAATATGATTTTAAATAAGATATAGCAAGTTTGTTGCCTAAGTCTTTTGTATTTATTTCAAATGAATAAAAGAAAAGAAATACGAAATTTTGTCAATTTCTAAATAAAAGCTTAGGTCAAGCTAACAGGTGAATATTTGAAGCTCGCAAGTCTATATTGAGCTTAAGCTTAAGTCAATAACAAATTGGCGTGATTGTTTTTGGCAATTTAAGACGCACGTTTAAGCCCAGTCGCGACTTATAGAGAAGTTGCTAGCCAAGCACTTGACTTAAGTCAAGATCTCGAATCGAAGCTGATGGAAATGGTAAAACTCTGCTTTTATTTTAACTTTCTGACCCATAAAGTTTGTTGCCTAAGTCTTTCGTTTATGAGCCTGGCATCTGTGTTGTGCAGTGTAGAATTGCATGCCATGTTTGTTTTTTTGGCTCATTTAATAGCTGCAATAGTTGAGGGGGAAGACCTCATAATTTATGGTCATTAATATTGTAATTTCTTCGCACGCAAGACAATAAAACATCGAGTGAAAGTTTTGCACCTTCGCAACAACAATTTAAAACAGCTGAAGCAATAACAACAACATGTTACAAAGAAAACAAAACAACACAAAGCGAGTCAGTTAGTTTGTCAGACAGTTGGTTAGTTGGTTGGCTGAATCTTCCCGCCACGAACTTGTGAAAAATAACAACAACAGCAACAACAACACTCGACAACAATGAACAATTTTTACAAATGACTAGCAGCAAATCCAAAATCCAAACTGGCACTGACTGACAAATGAGCTCAGATTGCAGTCAAAGCCAAGAAAAATAAGAAACGAAAACAAAAGGCGAACGACAAAAAAAAAGAAGCAAAACTTCCATCAATAAAGTTTTTGGCCAAATGTCGTGGGTAACGAAAAATTTCGCCAATGTGCGTCTTGTTTTTTTTTTTTTTTTGGCCACAACACTCGAGTCTTCAATCCACAGATTCACAGATTCCACATTAAACAATGCCTTTGGTCACTTGTAAAATTGTTTTGGTTTCACAAATATGCTTGGCAAATATTTTGAATTTCTTTTTTCTATTTTCGTTTGGGTATCCGCTTTCAAAATGTGTGTCAAGCGGGCATTTCGAGCAATTATTTGTCATATTTTCCCATTTGCAATGGCCAAAAGAAAATAAACAACATTAGTGACAAGGCATCTACACAATCAGCTCATCTCCATCTCTAACTCCCTCTTCAACTCCATCTCCATCTCCATCTTCAACTTGGCTTTGACCAGACAGATTTTTTCACAAATGAAAGTGAAATGCTTGTTTGTTTTTCAGCTTGCAAATAGTTACTTGTCTTGTCATTCAACTGTTTTTTCAAGTGACCTCACAGTTATTTCGCTAGAAATAATTAGTCAATGCTCGAAAAAAAACTGCAGTCCCATCATTAATATAAGTCACTTTTACAGTTTGAGCACAAAGTCATATAAAACTAATGTATTTCAATTTTAAATTCACACAATGTGTAATTTTTTATTTTTAAAATACTTTTTTCATAAAACGCACAAGTTTAATATTCTTAGAGAATTGACAAATGCTTTGAGATATTTGTCCCTGCCCTTAAATATTTCGAAATTTTTAAATAGTTGTTTTTTTACAAAAATATTCTAATATTACTACAAATATACTCTACTTCATTAAGAGAGTTTAAACAATAATAATCTTTAAAGCTTTCCAATTAAATCACCAGACTTTACTCATTGAATTTGCACTAATACCAAAAGTGAATTCGCGATGTTAACTTTTTAAATGTTTCCCTCGACATCTTTATTTCATAAAATCTCGCATCCATTTTTTCACTCTAAATGCAAGTTCCGAATATTATCTTAAAATAAATTTAATTTTAAAATTTCTTAAGCTACACTTAATTTTTACAGCATAAATAAATTGAAAAACATTCTCTCACCATTTTCTTTATCAAATTTCGTTGAAAATCAGTTCATACTGCCAACAGCTGCCAACGAAAAACAACGCCAGCAAATAATTTGGATCCTCAGCTGCCAGAAGCGCTTGAATACACGCACACACACAGCGAGAGGAGCAGATACACACACTCAGTCACACACACACACTGAGCTGTGCACAGACACTTGATATTTGCTAAATTTAACAAATTTTTGAAACACTTTTGGCTTTTTGGCTGATTTTGCGCGTCGCGTCGCGTTTTTGGGTGGGTTTTTCTTTGAAAATTTTCACTTGTAAAATTTGAAAACAATTTTGTTGTTGTTGTACGGCACTTTCACTGCGGATTTTGAAGAAGAAAAACAAATATTTGATTTGTTTCAAATATTTCTGCTGCCAGTTGCCAGACTGACTTCAGACACTGTTCAGCTATTTGACTTGAGAGTTGGCTGAGCTGAGACTGAGACTGAGACTAACACTGGAGACACTGGGACTTGAGACTGAGACTGAGACTGAGACTGAGAGAGAACCGCACCGCACGCGCGCTAAAAACGAACTGAAAACTCTAAGCGAATTCGCCTTTAGCTGAAGCTAAAAAGCTGCAACCAGATTCCGAATCCGAATCCGAGTCCGAATCCGAATGCGAGTTCGATTTGAGTTCCCGAAGAGCCGAAGAGTGGAGACTTGAGACTTGTTGTTCGTGTGTTGGGTGTTTGGTTCGTTGTTCGTGTTGTTGTTAGTTGTTTGGTTGTTTGCTTGTTAGGCAACTTTGCTGCCCACACGCTGCGTCGCTGCTGCGCCGCTGCATGGTCCATTTTTGGCTTGGACCGCTCAGCGGCAAAATGAGCAGAAAAAAACCAGGCAATATTTTGTTCGTGTTTTTGTTTCTTTTTATTTCTTCGACATTTTGCTGTATGGACGCCTTTGCAGAAAATATTTTTCTTAGCTTTTGCTTTGATATTTGCTGCGGTTGCCAGTTGCCGAGTTGCCAGTTGCCGCCAGTTGCTTTGACTCTTTGATTGACGTAATTTTTGCGCTTGATATTCACTTGAATTTCTTGTATTTCCACATTTAACTGTTTTGGTGTCAGGCGCACATTACACGCCCACAACACCCACACACACACATCGATATCTGTTGTGGGCGTTTAAAACATTTTTATTTTATTTATTTTCTTACACACATTTCATAAAGTTTCTCAAGCTTAACTTTCGCTACACGGCAACGAGTGTATGTGTGTGTGTGTGTGCGTGTGTGTGTGTGTTTGTGTGGGCATATAAACCCATATAGGCACTGGCTTTGACTCATTCGATGTGCTGGATGGCTATGCTAATTACCCACTTTAAACTTTGGTATTTTAGCTGGTTTTCTTGCAGCTCGCAAACGAATGACTTAGGCAACGAACTAGCCTGACCTTGCGCGTGGGTGTCAAGCTATTTATTTGGAGCTGCACAGCACGGCAGTTGCAAAGCTCACCACGTCCGGTCAGTGTTGCAATGTCTTATCAAACTTATCGGCTTGAGTTGCATCTGATTCAATATTTTCACAGGTATCTTACGGTATTTTTTTTTTTAATTTTGCTGGTCACCCTTCTCTTTTAATACTCTCTCAACTTTTTTGCTTCAACGCCCCGCAATTATTTTATGCTGCAAATGAAGTATAAAAAAAACATTAACGCAAAACGTGTGCCACATACTAAATATCGTACTTGTCTTCGTGTATGTTAGTATATAAAGTGTGTATGTATTTAGCCAGCATAATTAAAAGTGCGGGCTAAAAGCGAGACGAGCGCAAGTTGAAGGCGTTTAATCATACATTTTATTCATATTCATCTTCGGAAGTGAATTTGAGGTCAATCGAACTACAGTTTTCTCATACGACATTTAAACACCCAATTTCTACATAAATTGCGAGTTTTTGTGAAATCAGTGAGGCGTGAAAAATATCTGTGCAAATCTGTTAAAATTGATAATACGCAATTTATGTTTCTCGATTTATTTTTAAATTAAATTAAATTTAATTTATGTTTATGCAGCTCAAAAATGGCTTAAAATGTATGACTCCTCTTTATTTTTATTTATTTGATTTTAAAAATTTTATTTTCTTGTTTTTACCTTGAATTAAATAACAAAAATATAATAAGTATTACAAAAATTTGATCTATGACAAGAGTATAAAAAGAAAAGGAAAAGAAAGCATAAACAAAATGACAAATCAAATGAAATAAATTTAAATTTTATAGTGTTTTTTTGTTTGTCAAATTATTTGTCTAACCAAAGTTGACTTAACTTTAAATTATTTAGCGAGCTGACAACAGCTGCAACTGGCAACAAGTGCAGCAGCTAATTTAATACAGAAAAGTTGTATAAGAAGCAGACTCATAAAAGAGACAAAGAGAGAGAGAGAGAAACAGAGACAGAGAGAGAGAGAGAGAGAGACAGAGAGAAAGAGAAACCCACACGCGTCGTCCTACACTTGGCATATTTAACACATTTAATGAAAAATCAACAAAACATCAGCTTTTATGACGGACGGGGCAGCGACTGCAGCGAACTGCAACTGGCAGCAACTTGAAGTCGTTTTCAGAGCAGCAGCAACTGTTGCTGGCGCCAGCATTATTAAGTTGCTGTTGTTGTCGGTTTTTATTAATAAGTCATATTTTTATATGTAGTCTGAATAGGACACAACAGAGCCTCAGGAGAGCTGACGCTCATAATTTATGTTGTCGATGTGGCAGCAACAGCAACAGAAGAAACAACAACAACAACAACTGGATGACAAAAGTTGTAGAAGGGCAAGACACAGCATTAAGTCATTCACTCGTTCACTCATTTATATTCACTGATATTCACTGAATCAACTCGTAGCTCATTCATAAATAAGCGAAAAGCAAAAGCTCATTTTTGATTAATTAAATGCAGCAACTTCTGTTGTTGTTGTTGTTGCAGCTGTGAAAAGTGTGCCAGCAGCAGCTGATGATGTAAGTTGTTTTTGTTGTAGTTGTTGTATTTTTTATAAACATTTTTATTGCTTTATTAGAGCGAGATGAGGGAAAACTGCTTGACTTAAATCTTTGGTATGCACTTTGCACCTGCCACTTTGTCACACTGTCACACTGTCACTTTGCCACACTGTCACTCCGTTGTGCCAAAAAGCAACTCAAACGTGGCTAACGATTTGAATTTGCCAAAAACAGAGAAAAACGCGTTGCCCCAAATCGGCAAATCAAACAATTTTCGCTGCAAATCGACGCTGTCATTTGCGAAAAAACAAAATTCGCAAATTTTAAATTATAGAAACGAAAAAAAAACGAAAAATTGGCATAACAACAGAGTTTATCTATCTATGCATTACGTAAGCGTCGAGGGCGCTACGTTTTCAGTTCAGTTTCAGCTTCAGTTTTTCTATGACAAATTGCATGGCGTCAACAAATTAAATAAATACAAAAAAAAAAAAGTAGAAATAAAATAGCAATTGAAAATGTTGTTAATTTTGATGGCATTTTGCATACACAAACACACACAAACACACACACGCACACACAACAGCTGTGCAAATGTACAAACGAAACGAAGGCGTGGCAAAGGGGACGGAGAGGGAGGCGGGGGGTAATGAAATTGTAAAACGTTTTCACGAAAAACCTTTTGACGAGTTGCACACAACGCGACGTGCCGGCTGAGACTGAGAGACTGAGACCGAGAGAGCTGCGTTTGGGCCAGGTTAAAAGCAAACAGACAAACAGCTGACGGCAACAGTTGCCCCTCTCTATCCCTCTCCCTCCCTTCCGCTCTTCTCTGTTGCACTAACAGCGAACAACGAAAAGGAAAACTAGTTTCGTTTAAATGTCTTCGGGCCACATTTGAAAACTCAGTCTTAACTTAAGTGCGCGTATAACAGTTTGCACCTAAACTGTGCTACATTTGAGAGAGAGAGAGACAGAGAGAGAGACAGAGAGAGAGAGAGAGACTGTGAAAGAGAGCAAAATTAAGCGCTGTGTAATTTGTTATTTGTTTGTTATTGTATTTGTCAAGTCAACAGATTAATTGACTTGATATTGAATATAAATTAATTATGACTTCGAAATGGGAACAACTCGTATTTTGAGACAAAGCTTTAAGCACAGATCGGGAGACTCGTCTATATACCCTCTCTTTCTGTATGAATTAAAAATTATAAAAATAAAGAGTGTATTTTGATATTAGTTGACAATTGCAAGACACGTTTCGTATTCAAATCGCATTCAAACAATTCACTTTGATCAATTGAATCAACGATCAAGATTAACTTTAAGATTTACAATCTTTTTTGTTATTTTTGTCTTTGGCATACAAATTGTTTTGCATCTGTGAGATCATTAATTTCCTCGTAGGCGACAAGTATTCAACGGTGGGGAATTACAATCTACGAGTGTACGATTATGGTATTCACATGTGCATTCATTCGCTCATATTACAGTTAGCAGCTGAAAGTAGGCCAATTGAGCAGTTCGATAACTTGGCCGCTCAATTTTAATGTTGGCCCATTCACAATCCGATCAAATCGCCTTTTACTTAATCTTTTTATGATTTTTATTTAAATTCTCTTAACCGGTTCGAGAGGGTCTTAGATGTGGTTTAAAAGTGAATGAAAATAATCACATAAAATTAATTTTTAATATTAAAATATAATATTTATAGAATTCAAGCATTGACAATTTTAATATTGTATTTGTATTTTTATTTAAATCAGGGTATCAAACCGAAACGAATATTGGTTTCAGGTACCGTATCGGTTATGTCCGCATTTAGGTTTATGGTTATCGGTTTCCAAAGATTTTTGTATACCGGTTACGTAAAGTTTACCGGTTTTTAGTATGTTTTGGATATGAAATACCGGTATTATTTCGGTTCACAACAAAAATTATTGAAAATGAAAACAAACATTAAAAATTTTAAAAATTAAGATATTTTTATTTAAATAAAAATCAAATTTACTTCTGAAAACCAGGATGACTGCTTAATAACAAATTTTAATTCTATACTTGACTTAACCGAAAATAAACGATACACATGAATCGGTTTACTAACGGTTATATCGGCTTGAATAACTTGGGTTTTTCTGTTTTGGTATGGTTTGAATTACGGTTACCAGATTCAATCGGTTAATACCGGTAAACGGTTACGGCTTTAATCCCCGATCTAAATTATTATTTTCTTCAATAATGGTTCTTAAAAAGGTTCCAAACTGCAATTTGGAATGTACACAGCCAAGATTTAGATAAAAAGAAAGATGTACTGAAAACTGAGAAATCTTTATCAGCTGTACAAATGCGGTATTGTTTTTTTGAATCTACTAAAAGTATATACGATACTTTTGTATGCACAAAGTGTTTCCACATCAGATTATATAAATTATATTGGAAATTTATGTTATGTGATTGATAAATTTGCCTTGATTTGAGATTTGCTGCGCTCATTGCAAGTGGCCGCTCACGTTTCGGTTTTTTGTGGGTTATATCTTTAAGATCTTCTCGCCGAGATAGGCGCGAAACAGACTGAGAGAGATGAAGGTATATAGAGTGAGACAGAGAGAGAGAGAGAGAGAGACTCGAATGTAATTTCGGTGCAGTCGGTTGACTTAATTTATGCTGTATGTTTTAAGTTTTAAGCACTTAGTGGCAGAGTCACGTTGTCTGTCTGTCCTTATTTCAGTTATTCAGTTGTTGCCACGTAGCCATCGTAAATGTTTATGTTGCTTACCTGTTTATGCTTCGTTTGGGCCAAACATTGTTGCAGTTTGGCGCACAAATACTTAAGCTATTTGTTTGAACAACCTGGCCAAATGTTTACGGGCCTGGCTTGCATAATTGGCCAAGTCAAAAGCACATACGCATTCGCATAATATGATTTATGATTTTTAGCTTATTTTCTTTTATTTAAAACGTTTCCTTTTTGCAATTATATAAGCGGGAATGCAAAGGCGCGACTGACCCAAAAAACCAACAACTTGCAGCTACGGTAGTTGACGCCAACGTAAACAAGTTGTTGACTTGACAGCCAAATGCAGTTAGACATTAGATGGCCAAGTGATGAGCCTTTCGCCCCTGCCCCCTCTTCTGTTATTTGCCTCTCCCTCCCCTGTTATTCCCTGTCTCGCTTGGCAGCTTTGCAAATTGCCTGGAATACAACCGAAAAGCGCCGGCAGTTGACTGCAGTTTTACATTGTACCGTTGCTTGCCACACCAACCTACATACTCACACTCACACTCACATTCACACTCATACTCACACTCACACTCACACACGCACATGCTAAGCAGCCAAATGCGTTTGAGGAATGTTGTATTGCGTTGAGATAATTGAAAACTAGCTAGAACTATTGGCTCTTGCCTATTGAGATACCCTGTAAAATTGGCAATTTGACAACAGTTGGATTAAACAAATTGTATGGAACATGTTAAGATAATATTTGATTTGATAACGTTGATGATGAAAAAGTTATATAAAGATTATTTTATGCCAGCTTTTGATTTAATTGATTAAGTTGTATATTATATTTTCTCTTCTTTCTATTTATGTAATCACTCTAGCTGATATAAAAAAAGCTTACAAAATTCAATTTTTAACTGAGAAATTCTTTAATATAATTTTAAAATAAATACTGATTTATAATAAATACAATTTATGTTATTCCCATTCAAAAATAAAAAGTTATAGGAAAATGAGAAAAAAAATAATATTATAACAATTTTTTTATTTCTAACAAAAAAAAATTGTCTTAAAAATTTCTGATATTATTACATAATTTTTTTATATTCCTAAAAGTTTGTAAAAATAAGTTACTTTTAATAAAATCAACAAATAGTTTTGAATTTATATTTTAAACATCACAGCCTTAATTGAAACACCCCTAGAATATTTACGTCTACTCCGCTAAAATTAATCTCCGGTTGGCTTAAGTGTACTTCATGTTGTTGTTTTTATTGCTGATCGTTTTTTGTTGGTGTTTCTTTGTTTTTATTTGCTGAAATGTGTCAAATGGCCAGCGGAGGGTCAAGCGCGGCCAATGCACGTCTGGCCAGAGTGGCCAGTTGCCAGTTGCCAGTGGATGTTGCATATTCATTGCAGTGTTGCATCCAGAGCAGCCTTTCTCGCTCTCTCTCTCTCTCTCTCTTGTTACCTCTCTCTCTATCTCTCTGTCTCTTTGTCTCTCTGTCTCTGCATTTTCCAGCAGT